>VWZW01002078.1:979469-1236420 GCA_013397115.1 Edolisoma coerulescens | reverse complement strand
GAGCCGAACGGAGCGCGGCACGGCGCCGCTCCATGCCCCCGAGCGCTGGCGGGGCGCGGGGCGTGTGCCGGCGATGCCCGGGCGGTAAGGCTGGAGCTCCCCCCGGACGGGAGGCGGCCGATCGCTAGGCATTTCTAACACGATTCGGGACTGCAGGTAGGTGAGCGGAGCGCTCCAGGGTCGCGTGTCTGTCTGTGTGTCTGTCTGGGCGCCGGTGGGGCCGCCGAGAGATACCCTTCGCTGTTGGCGGAGACCCCGCGGGCGGCGGGCGCAGGCGGCCGCGGTGGGGCCAGGCGTGAGGTGTGCGGAACGGGCTGCGCCCTCCCGTTGCCCTAAAGTTGGATGAAGCCGGCTGTAAAGAGGAGCTGCTTTGCCGTCCTTCTGCTCGGCACCTGGAACGGCTGGCGACAGCCTTTCGCCGGACAATCCCCGAGGCTTTTGTTTCTCCTTTTAATTTTCTTTGATTTTACTTAAAAGAACCGTTCAACGGTGCCGAGAGGGAGGCGAGGGGAGCAGGAGAACCCACCTGGTTTTCAACTTTTATGGAAAGGGTGGCCGCTAACTCGCAGGACCTTCGGGCACTTGGGGGTTACTCTGCCCGGACGCTTTATCAGCCGCCTTCAGTGAGCGGCCGAAAGAGCGGGGATTCCCTATGCGTGTCCTCTAAAAACAAACAAACAAACAAAAAGCGATGAAGGGAAGATTCATGGCTCTATTTCTTTCTATGTGTAGTGCTCTCCAAGTTGTGGATATATAGTATGAAACATACCTTGTCTATCCACGTTGCTTCCCTTGCATCTCAGTGAGCTTATTTACCTACTAAATATGTTACAGGATCTGTATGCCACAGTGAGAAGGCTTTTCCCTTATCCCATCCCATTTATAGTTTAGCAAGAAAAAGTTTTAAAATAACCTGCTTTGTTCCTGTGGAGGTGTAGGATCGGACACCAGGTTATCTATACAAAGAATAAAGAGCAAGAGCTTGCACTGCCCTGTTAAGGATTGCCATGCATGGCTCTTCTGTATTTTTAATTCCTACGGGAGTTAAAATCATTGCTTAAAGCATTTAAAACCATATGTGTAGTTACAGTTCTCTCTTTCCAGCTTTTGCTTGTAGCTTATCAGTATTTCTTTTTTAAGTACCTCAGTTCTACCACCCTCCCCGCAATAGACACTGGCTCAGTGTTTAAAAAACTGTGCTTTGACTCCTGCAGAACTGTCAATTTAAATAATAAACATACTCAACTCCTATCTCTGAAAGCCCCATAAAGGATTCAGGGTCGTAGGGTCTTTGCACCACAGTGGATGCATTTAAATTACTATTGACTAAATGATAATTGTTATCTGGTTTCTCTGTCTTACCAACTAGTTTCAGACTTTAGCATTCAGCCTACTATATGTTTAACACTTTAAAGCTACTTTATGGGCTAATTTAAGTCAAATTGAGAAATTAAGATTCTTTTCTGTAATGTTGGGTACTACTAGAAACGTAGTCCAGTGGTACTAGGAGGATAGCTTAGCTGAAGTAGGGAAAGAGCATATCGAGGTATTTTTATCAGAGGTGGCAAAGGTTACAAGTTTCATTATACTTTTCACAGTAATTGTGCTGTCATCTCATACTGATGCCCAAATTGTTTTGTGAGTGTATAATTAACAATAGTAAAGTAATTAATATAAATTTCATTATTAATATTTTATTTCAGAGAGCTGATACTGCTGAGGCAGTATTGAAAACCATGTGGGTTTTGTTTCACATAGTCCCAGTTCCCAGTTGTTATTCTTATAAATGTAAACTAACTAAGTGCCATAATTTCAGTGGAAAGCTTTGCTCAGTTAGTTGATACAGCAAATCAGATTTCCTACTCACTGGTTCTGCATATTTTTTTTTTTTTGTACATAGAAGGTCCTTCAAAGATGTGTTATTAATTTTAGATATGCGGATGGTAGTGGGTGACTGAGTTAAAATCTTGATTCTGTCTTGCTGTTTTAATCAGAGAATGATGACTAAGTTGCCAGTATCTTTTATTGTACTGGACACATGGGGTAACCTTTTTACCTGGCTCTTATGGTCTGAGGGATCTCAGCTTTATGTGTAGATGCCTGTAGTGCACTTGATTATTCTGGTGGGGAATACATGAAAAACTTTTTCTGAATGAATGTAAATAGATGTGTGTACAGATGGATATTGGAGATTGTTTTACTGGCAGGTTGCAAAGTGATGATTCATTGAGCCCTATCTAGATTTACATAAAGCAAATAATACTTTGCACTGAATTGTGGTGGGAGAGAAAAATGTAGCAGCCAAGAAGTTTCATAATTTCATCACAGGTGATGAAAGACTTGATAAAGGGCATCTTTACAAATACAGGCAGTATGTTTTTGGTAAGCAAAATATAACCATGAAGTTTTTCAGATCTGAGCATCTTCATGCTTAAATTTATTGCTGTCTGTGTTGCTACTTACCAACCAGTGTAAAGCCTAAATAATGTACTAGAAAGATGTTGCATTTATTATGTTGTATGTTTTGCTTACTATAAATAAGTAATGCAACAGTGCTAACTAGTTATCTCACTAAAGGAAATCACTGACTTGGAAGACAGAAAATCACATTACCTAATACTCATCTACACAGAAATGTGATCACCATCTTGAAAAATTATTCTGACTGATACAACTGTCAGTGAGCAAGCAGTTCTATGCCACTGTTTTATCTTCTGCAGGATTTTATTAGAAATGCTTCATTAAGTCACATTATTCTGCAGCTGTTTGTTCACTGAAAATTAAAATAAAAATCAGGAAATTTATCCAGCAGAGCGGTAATATTTCCTTTGTTAAGGACTGAAAGTTCAAATAAAACAAAATCTTTCAGGATCAGTGTGCCAGAAGCACTGAGTACATCCTGTTTTTGTGATATATGGATGGCATTTACAGATGCAATTCATCAATGTATTTATTAGTCAAATGTCATCAAACAAAGAAGATAAGTGGCAGTAAACAAAGACTGCATGGTAATACAGAGGCTAAAGCAAGGGAAGACCCTACAAATCTAATTAATGTTCAGTCTCATAGTTACAGGGTGAATTTAAACGTCTCATTTGAATGTCTTTCTCTCATCATTTTTCTATTGAATGTCCAAGTAATTCAGGTAGCAATAGCTTTTTATTGGAAAATGCATTTTTCATTTACCTTTTGAAATGCTGTATTTTAAAGGCATTGAGGCAAAAGTTGTGTGAGGATGAATATAACAGAAGGGTCCTATGCCAGCAGAACTGAATACTGACCTGTCCCTGTTCATGACCATTTTTATGTGTTGAGGGATATCCCCAACTGATGTAGACTTGCATTGCTCCCTTGGAGTAATTGCAGCTCTGACATTTTAAACCAGCTGGAGTATTTGCTCCATTATCCTTAGATCACTGAATTTAAGAGTGTACTTTAAAAGGATTTTGCTTGCAGGTTTTGGTTTTTTTTTTAAGCATGAGGAAATGATTACATGGTATACTCAGCTTCACATAGTCCATTGTAAGCACACACCTTCACATTTGAAATATTTTTTAAAAGCACAAGCTCACTCTTAGAGCTATTTCAACAGGAAGTTTGGCTCAGTGATTTGGTTTTATAAACTGTTAATATTTACTTTGAAACAATTCTCCTCATGACTAAGTTCAGATATATAGCACTCCCCAGACATAGGAATGAATATAGAAACATCAACAGTAATGTTGTTCATTTTTCCTGGTGACAGCTACAAAGCTATCTCCTTTTGCTCTTGGTAGAACTTGGGCAGATAGTGGTGTTTATGCTTTGCTTCTTTATATACCCAAGCCAACCACTCTTGTTTGCCATATATAGTGAGTTATTTATCGAAAGACATGACAAAATAATAATGGCCACCTAATGTATTTTTTCGTACTACTAGTGCAGAACAGTCACGTTTTTAAGATAAACAATTCGAGGCATCTTTGTATAGCTTCTTTCATGTCGTGTGTTTTGAAAAACACTTTGGAGATAGAAAAGAGAAAGTAAAGACCTTATGCTTTACTAGTTATAGTAGTTAGCATAACTACCAGTTATGGCATGACACTACATAGTTAGATAAAATGGGATGAAATCACTGAAAAAAGCTTTCTTAGATTTTTCTGCTGTCTGGATACATTAGTACAGTGATTTGTAGAATGCACCGCAGCTGCAGCTGTTGCTTGAAGTAGCACTGGAAAATGCTTTGTATGGATTTGATCCTTAGTCCTTAATAAACGCTTATAGGAGAAGTTCCTGTATGATTTGTGGCATGGAAGAATCACTTATATAATTGCATGTGTAAAAAGTTAGAAATTTTTTCCCCCCCTCCTCTTTGAAGCTTATCAAACCTCCTAATCTGTACTATGTTCATAGCTTGCGTTTTCTAGTTGCCTCACTTCACATCTTGCTCATCTTGTAATAGGAAACTTGAACACAGGTCTCTCGGCACCAGGACAGCGTTGTGCACATCCGCCTCAACTGTGAGCATCCCTTTAACAACGCCAAGGGGAAAGCCACAGTACAGGATAGCACTCAGGTGAAAGCACACATAGCTTTTTGGCTCCTGGGTGTTTGGTAATCTTCTATGCCTATATCACAAATTGAAGCTAATGCTTCAAAAGGTGCTTTACATTGGCAAACTTCACAAGTAAATAGTGAACAATCACAGTTCAACAAACCAGCTGGTTGTATAAATAGCAAAATATTAATAAATGAGTCAGTAAATATCAAACACTTTTAAAATAGATGAATTTTTAGTCTTGGTTTTATGCTGGCCTCTCTCTCTGTGGAATATTTCTTGCCTCCTCTGTTGCTGTATTAAGGTCCAGTATTTGAAGATGAGGTACTGGACTAGATGGACCGCTGTCTTGATCCAGTGGAGCAATTTCTTTCTTGAAATGCAAGGAGGCAGTATTGCAGTACTGCATATTTATTTTACTTACTAGACTAAACTGCAATTGCTTAGTGTACTGCCTTTGCTTTATTTTTCACTTTTAAAAGCAGGATATAAAACATTTCTAAAATAAATCTGTCAGTAACATGAAGTCTCACACCAACTCTTTTAGAGACAGGAGCACAGACCTGACAAGTCTCTCACATTTGCAGTGATACTCTCATATTGGATTTCTTCTACTCCTTCACTGCAGTTTCTGCATCACTTATTGATAAGGCAGATCTGTGGCCTCTGATCCATCTTGCCACAAACCAGTCAGGTATGTAGCAGGTGCTCTTCCTCATCTCTGACAGGTTGTGTCATGGACAGGGTACAGGGTATGGCTCAGCCCTTGGGTCACCAAGTGGATTTTCATGCTCATCTGAGTATCTTTATACAGAACAGTCTTCCTGGTTACCGGTTGTCCCTGCCTTCTTCCTCAATGTGTGAAACTGCATGTATGAGGGAAGCTGTGCCAAAGCCTCTGATGTGCAGTCATGCAGTCTTAGGATAGGTGCTGCCTTCTGCCTCGTGACTGTGCATTTGGGAGAGCTGTGAGCACTGCATTCAAACTATGTACTCTAGATCCCCTTTCAGTTGAGACTTTCAATGTTTGTTCCCATTTAAGATATCTGTTTGGCCTTTCAGATGCTAGGCTCAACCATAATTTGTCACTGGCTATTGTGTTACTGCATTTAATGACACTGCAAAGTCACACAGAATGGCTCTATGGCTCTGAGGAAAGCTAATGTCTTTATGTGCTATTTGTATGTTGTAAATGGTTTGAAATTTGGATCTTTTCCAGTAAGGGATGGAAGTGGGTGCCATCTGAAGCTTGTCTCATGGTTTATCTAAGATGAGTTAGTAGTCTTAGTTCAGTTTGAACTGTAGAAGTGTCCAAGTCCCAACAGTCATCGCTGGGAAAAATTAGGATGCGTGCATGCTGTGTGCAGAGAGGCAAAACTTGAGGTCTGATCATGTGAGGCATTTCAGCTGGCTTCAATGGGACCAATGGCTTCAATGGGACCAAACAAATTAATTATGTGATTTAAGTCTTTTCTGAAGTGAGCCTGAATAAATATTGGTAACTGCTTAGAGTGATCTGTGCTGAAGGCATGTAGGTGGAGTGCTGTTTTGACAGCTGTGTTTGTGTCTGTATTCTGGGTATAAATTTAAGACTTGAGCTTTATTTCAGTGGTTTACCACTCCTACACCTTTTATGAATCTTCAATCCTGTATATTCAGAACAGAGACTGTATAACAGCAAGTAAATTTCAGAAAGATTCTGCAGGTATATGGGTACTCTGTATTATAGTGTTAGAGGCTACCATTACAATAATGTAAATTTTCAAATATGATGTTGTTGGTGTGGCACCAAAGTAAAATATAACTTTCTGACTAAGTATATCAGGCTGTGGTATTTGTGCAAGAAATTAGGTCATGTTTAGAGCCTAATTGCATAAAAAAAGATTGGTTTCAGTACCATCACAAGAGAAGAATACCCTCTCTGGGGTATATCCTCTCTTCGGACTCTGTTACCTGTGCAAATTTATTGTAAAAAAATTTCAATCTATGTATTGTAACAAATAAGCTATTTTTAAACAAGATGAGAAGTTTTATCTTGAGATCTGGTAACAGCAGCAAATACAGAGAGATAAGTTCAATTTTATGGACTTACTGGAATCAAGACAGACGAAATATTGTATTTATATGCTAACATAACATGCCATAAATTTAGATATGGTATTATCAGTCAGTACACTGACATTTCTCATTATTATGATCCTGCTTTTTTCTGTTCAGTCTAGATTCATGAGGGATAAACCTTGCATTGGAATTAAGGTAATATTTAAAATGCATTACTGCCAAAGTGTCCAAACCTTTGTAAGGAAGGCATTATGTTGGTATTTGTGCAATGGATGTTCAAATAAAGAAGTGGCCACAAACCCTGGTTGAGCCTCTGATTTAGGAAATGTTGAAGTTTTTTCCCCAATGCAGATTCATTTTTCCTTTATGGCAATGAGATTTTTTTCTTCTGTTTATAAACATTGTCATTATGATTGTTCTGGTTTAAACCCCAGGAGGCAGCTCAGCCCACTCAGCCACTTGCTCACTCCCCCTCAGTGAGATGGGGAAGAGAATTTGAACAGTAACTGTGAGAAAACTTGTGGGTTAAGGTAAAGACAGTTTAATAGGTAAAGCAAAAGCTGCACACACAAGCGAAACAAAACAAGGAATTCATTCAGCACTTCCTATTGGCAGGCAGAGGTGCAGCCATCTCCAGAAAAGCCGGGCTCCATCATGTGTAGTGGTGACTTGTCAAATGTATGGCCATTCCTGCTTCTTCCCTGTAGCTTTATATGCTGAGCATGACCTCATATGATATGAAATATATCTTTGTCTGTTTGTGGTCAGCAGTCCTGCACCTCCAGTCTTTTCACTGGTGGAGCAATGTGAAAAACAGAAAAAAGGCCTTGATGCTGTTTAAGCACTCTTCAGCAGCAACTAAACGCATCTCTGTTATCAGCACTGTTTTGGTCACAAATCTAAAACACAGCAACTTAAAAGCTACTGTGAAGAAAATTAACTCTATTCCAGCCAAACCCAGCACAATCTCTACCACTTATTCTTGCAATTTGCTTAATGCTTTGGTCCCACATTGTCTGAAATGCCCTCATTAACCACCCCTTTCCCCTTCTCACTCTCTAATATATGCAGGTGTTATTCCTTTAGTCTATGACTCGCCACTGTATAATGTCCATAAAATGTCCATTGAGTTCATTTAGTCCCCAACTTGGGTTCTGTTTGTTATGGTGGCCACTCAGGAGAGGAGAGGTGGTTGTAGTGTGGAGTTACTGGGCACCAAAGCCGGCTTAGGTTGGGTCACTGCTGCACTTGTACTGGTTCTTGTAAGGCTTGCCCTCAACTGGTTTGGGTTGTTCTTGCTGTAGTACTTACTGTAACATGCAACTCAAATCATGGGTCACTAATTTAAATGTTATCTATTGCAGTCTCCATCCCTGGTCCCTTTGGACCAGGCCATAGGGTTTACATTGCAGTGAACTTCTCTGCTTGCCACTGCTCCAGCATGGGTTTGTCCGTAGACCACAGCCTCTTCGGGGGTATACCTGCTGCAGTGCAGACTAATCCACAGCTATGATCACTCTGAAGTGTGCTCCACTGCTCTGATGTGGCCTTATCCTTGATCCACAGCCCCTTCAGGGGTGTACCTGCTGTGTTGTGGCCTTATCCATGGTCACTGTCACTTCAAGGTCACAAATCTGAAACACAGCACCTTATGAGCTACTATTAAGAGAGGTAACTATCCCAGCAAAAACCAGGACATTAATAGAAGTATTTTTGATGATTGTATCCCAGATTTTGTTTTACCACATAGATCAGCTTGTGACCAAAGCATAACAACATAAAATAATGTAACTCTGGGTAACTTTCTTCCCCTTGTATACTGCTTTTTCATCACATGTGACTCTGAGCCCACAGCCTGCAGTTCTTTGTACATTACTTTGGGCCTTTAAATGAATCTGTGAGGTTTTAGGCAGCTTTAGCCCTCCTGTTTGTGCAGGCTGGTGTGGCACACACCTGTTTGTGTACATGCAAATGCATAGCTGCCTTCTCCCATTCTGATCATGTCTGCGTCCCCTTGTGTAATTGTTGGGGTCACTGCTTATGGAATATTTACTAGGAGAAAATTTAAGCCTGAATCAGCTGTTCTGAGCTTCTTTCCCTTTGAGGCTGTGGTATAATGTTTTAGGTTTGAGGGGCTTTTGGCAGCTTAATGATTCTTAAGTGTTTCAGATATTCTTTGGAGTTGCTGTGTTTAGTTGCATTATTATAAAGATATATTTGACACTGAGTGAATACACACCATGTTTTTAAAAAATGAAGTAAACTTTTAAAACAGAACAATGAATACATAACAGTTACTATGTTTTTTCATTGGAAGAGAAATTTTAAAATTGCTAATTAATCACAAAATGAACTCTTCATAAAACCCTTCTGTGAGAAAAATGTTGACCCAGCTATCGCTATAGCTACTTGAATACTCCAAGTCTCTTTGACACTTTGTTCTCATTCCCACTTTAAAAATGTAACACCCCATGATGACACTCATATTCTCCCCTTCCTCATCATGCCTCAGCTGCTTGTAACCTAACTTTTTCTCCTCTAGCTCTCCTTGCCCTTCCTTTTCTCTTCACTGTTCACCTCATCTGCATTGGTGCCATATGATCTTTCCGAATGTCAAGTAAATGCAGACTGCAGTCAGCATTACCAAATTGCTTTCCTGCCAAAAAAGTCTCTTTTCATGTGCATGACCCATCATCTCACAGTTAGCTGCAAGTCATTCTGATTCCCAAATTTACAATGTATTTTCTATTTAATGAGCTATTAGACTTTATGCACTTTTAAACTTCATTTTTTCTGACTAACTGCATTCCTCCTGATAATTATAGCTTTAGAAAGAAACAATTAATTTGAAACCAATTCTGCAACAGAAGTGGCATTATTTAGATAGCATTCCTCCATCTCCATGCACTAGGGATTATCTCATTAGAATTCATTTATATTTGGAAACTCCTGGAGACCCTATATCAGTCCAATAGCCACCATGGTGTCATCAATAACACAGACAAGGCTACTGCATGTGCTATTTTAATGAAATACAAAATGAAAGTAGATACATGGGTGGCTGAGTAGTTAGTTTTTGCTTTGTCTAAATGAAAAAGAATTAGTTTATATACTTTCTTCACCCAGAAGAATGCTTTGAGTAAACTTAAGTTGAGCACAAACACAAATAACATTCTATATGTATTGTAAAGATTTGGACATTTTTGAATTGATATGTTATTCTCATATATTCTTTTGGTAATGATAATATTCTGTTTATTAGAATAATTCTTCAAATTAAGTGATTGTCTAATAATAAGCTGGCAGTAAATGCAGCTGACTCAGTAACAATGAATGAGTGAATTCAACATTTGTGGCTCACACATTTCCTTACATCTGTGTATTTATTAAATCTAATAATATGTACTAGTGCAGGCTATATAATCCTGGTTTTGTCACTGTGGTTAATTATATCTAGTTAATAGATACAAACTAAATGTATATGCAACCTGCCAAAGGACCACTTTGTGGTAAATCCTAATAACCTTTCCATAAATTCTGTTTTTCTGCTACTTAGAGAACGTTTGCTGCTACTTAGAGCTTTTCTGCTACTTCGAGTTCCACTTTGGCAAAATATGGAAATGACTAACAGAAGGAAAACCTATCTATGACTCTGCCGTGGAAGTTGGTAGAAATGTCCCAGCTGTTGTAAAACTAAGTCCCTGATAGACTCTCTTCATTGGTTGCATATCGGAGCTCATATCTCATTCTCACAGTTATTTTGTGGGAGCAATATTGAAAATGTTCCTGCCATAAAATTTCCTTCCTCTGAATCCATAGTTGTTAAATGCAGATTCAAAATGAATGCAAGATTGAAAATATGATGTGATTGAAAAATGTGCTGAGAAGTTTTGGTATTATGCAGAATTCTTGTTGCCTTCATAGCTGAAGGGTATGATGTGTATTCTCTTCTGTCTTGGATACTGTAAAATCACAATTTACATGTGCCTTATGCACCTTTACCCCCGTTTGAGTAAGTAGCTAAGTATACAGGTGAATAAGTAGTCAGCCAGATAGCTTTACTTCTCCCTTCATTTCTCTGGAACTTTTTGGTTCAGCACTGCTTCAGTTCAGTTGCAATCTTTTCTGGTTTCTTATCATAGTAACATGACAGGCCTAGTTCTGTCAGCTGAAATAATAAAATATTTCTCACTAGTGAACGATTCAGGTGATTCAAAGCCATATTTTTAAAGCAAAATATTTTTTACTCTCCCAAACTTCCTACCCATTAAACAAAGAGATAAAATAGTCTGTGTATACCAAATCCTACCCAAACTTTACTGTTTTACTGCAAAAAGTGAGAAGCTATGATTTCATGCTATGTCCACAGCTATTCTGAGCTGCATATTTCTGTCTCTCTTTTAGTGCCCTAAGCAATTGTTGGTAATTAATGGCCTCCTTCCTGGAGAGACAATTTGTAGCTGTCTGGTTCTTCTAATTTTCGTGTGTATTCTGGTCTTGACCAGAAGTTCTGTATAACTTTTATCTAACACTCGAAAAGAACATTTTTCCGTTTACTGACCAAACCATTATGACTTTAAGTTATTGTCTCTCCCCAAATACCATTGTCCTTTTATTTACAGCTGGTACTTGTCTTTGCATGCATATAAAAATCCTTAAAACATTATGTACTGACTGTATATGAATAGCTATGTGACAGTCAGAAAATTAGTGTCTATCAGTCTACATCATCAACAGAAACCATGAGATAAACATACATAGTTTTGCTGTACATACAATATATTCCTAGCTCAGCAGTGGGCTGTGGAGTTCAGACCCATGGTGATGATCATCATAGTGATGAGACATTGGAAAGATTTAAAGGTACATCTTTCTGTGTTCTTCCAGTTTTGGGTTTGTTATTTGTTTGCTAATTAACATTTTTTTTGTTGGTCTTTGCCAAAGAGTGAATCAGACCTGCTGTAATATTTTCAGGTATTGGGCTACAGCTAGTTTCGGACGTAGAGGGAAGTGGATGATGGAACTCTCTATATAATGATATGTTGGTTCCCACAATATGATTGTTTCTGGCAGAAGTTATTGTTCAAAAATTGTTGTTTGCTTTAGTTTCTCCTTCCCCTCAGATCAGGAGAATTCTTGAACTTAATTCATTGTCCATGAAGTAAATGATTGGAGCCCCCCTGGAAAAGGAAATAGTATATTGGACAAGCAATTTCTCTGTTTTGTTTTTATCAGCTGTTGCTGAGGTTCTCCAGTAAGTCTGGTCTTGGTAAAGAATTCCAATTTTATCCATTAGATCTCTTTTGTGAAGGGGAAGTTTCTCTGTTAAGGTACTTCAGTAGTAGCCAGAGTCAGAGAACAAATGGGAATACAATCTAACAAAAGAAGGAAATGAGAATGTAAGAAAAGTACTTCTCTGTACTCTGATGAATGCTTTGTCATATTCTTTCTCTTGGTCAGTGGCAGACAGTTTTTCACATAGCACCGTTAGGGGAGGACTTATGTATTGCTAATTTGTCCAGGCATTGAATAGTTGTTTCCACTCTGGAGGAAAGAAACTGTACCTGGCCTCTGCCTTCTGTTCTATTTTTATTTTATGCTCTTTTCATAATTTTGGAAGACATTTTTTTAGTGTTTCCCAGAAACGTCTAACCATGCATTGTAGAAAAGCATGTCTGCCTATGACTTTCTATGGAAGTCTGGTTTGTGAGGCCTTTCATTTTCAAATATTGTAAGTGCTTTCTAGTATTGAAGAAAACAAAACCACAATTGGGGAACAGGAGAATGTCCATGTCCTTCCTTTTTTTAAATTTAAACAATCTTTAACTTAAGCTTCTGCCCAAGAAACACTCCTTTTGAAAAATGAAACCAAATCTATTGTTCTACTAGATTTTTTTGGTAGGATATTTTTTTCTTTTTTTTTTTTTTAAATTGTTGAATGAAATAATGTCTTTGATTAGTAGCAACATACTAACAATTAGAAACTTCTATATAGCTACAAATACATTCTTCTACAAAAATTGGATCTCTAAGTTGAATACCCCTCACTCCAATGAATGAATGCCAGTGGCATTAAGTAGTGGTGTAATAAAGGAGCGGTTTTCTTTTTACCAGCATAACAAGTTATAGTAGTAATTTTCTGTGAGAGTTTTAATTTGCTAGTGTACTATGCAGTGAGCTTCTAATGGTTCCTGAACTAGGTCTAATTTTTTCCGTTTCTTTGCCATTTGAGGGCACTTCCTCATACCTTTGAGTGCTTTCAAGCCTCTCATCCTTTATCTGTCTTTGAGCACAGGTAACATTTTGCCATTCCACCAACTTTCAACACCAGGCTTCCTTGGTGAGTCTAACTGATTTGTGGTCAGGGTTGAATAAAACAGACAGAAACATTTTAAATCCAAAGTTATTTTTAATATTAAGAATCAAATACAGCAAATATAAAATGGATTTTAAAATACAGTCTTTTTTTTCTAGCTAACTCTTCATCTTACCTCTTCCATTTGGTACGCTGGGTTGGTTTGACTTCTGCAGTTGCTCAAAGACCTGTGTAACACAGTAGTTTTTTCAGAAAAAACTAAAGGACTTGAGCAACAGACACTACCATCATTAAAATTGGTTTTTAAAATACCATCATATCCCTTCATGGTTAGCTTCATGTGTTCAGTTTCCCTGCTAGCCTACAGTACTATAAAGCTTTCAGACTGAGTACTGCACACCTTCTTTTTAATTTCAGTCTCAGAGGTGATGAAGGAGGTTTAAAACCTGCTCAGATGGCCTAGATCTGTCAGAGAAAAGAAAGTCGAGCCCTTCACATAACCATTGCAGATACTCTGAAATTCACTCTGAGAATCTCATATAATAAAAGCTCTTTGGGTGGCTGATTTTGACTGAAAAGGTGAAGGTGGAGCTACCTTCCAGCATTTTCAGCACTAATAAAGCTTGTGGTTGGAATTTACCTTTTCACTGATATTATCAAATCCAGAAGCTGGATAACAGCTACAATTGTGCTTTACCACTCCCTTGTGTTACTTGATTGGCCTGAATATCTTTTTCCAGCAATTAAATTCTGTGACTTGGAATGATACAGCTAGACGTAGCAGTCTCATAGGTCTCATAGTATTATGTTTCCTTGCCTGTTCAAACATATGGTAGTAATTTTATTTTTTGAAGTTATTCTTTTTAATCTTGAAGCCTCTGCTCAAAAATATATTAAACCTCGTGGTATTTGGAGAAGAGTAATAATGGTGCATCATCAAATAAAATCCCTGAGCCAGCACACAGAACCTGAAAACAACACCTTTTTAGACATCTCCCTTTCTTTTTCAAAAACCCCCCAAAACCACAAGCTACACAAGATTAAAAGTAAATACACCTTTAATTGTGATTTATTTTGTTGCCCGATAATGAACCTTTGCACGGCTACATTCGAAATTACGGTATCTTATTTTAATGGTAAAAGAAACTCCTTCTTTAGAGACTTCAGTGCTCGGCAAAAAGTAAAACACTTTGTATGTCACCTTGTTGCTGCTTTGTGAAGTTTAAAGAAGAGTCCAGTGCTGCTTGGCTTTAGGCATTGGAAATTTGGTCATAACCTACCAAAAAGGGCATTAAAGGCAGGATTCAGCTTGAGGCTGACACCTGTGGGTGTCCAGTTGCAACTGTCTACATGAGAGGTAGGTGCTTTAGCTTCATAGTCAAGTGACATCCAGGGTAGGGTTCAGGTGCATAATATAATTTAAACTCTCTAGAGCATCTTGTCTGGCCTCCAAGTGCTACTTCAGATGGTTGCAGAAGCCTATCTGAATCAGATGCAAAATGACTTGCATCACATCTGCTGATCCCTTCTCTTGGGCATCTCAGATGGCCCTAGATGGTTATGTTTGGGCACTTGAATCCTGTTGCTTATCAATAGACCTAGAAAGTGATTCTGCTTGCTTTAAAATGATATCTACTTTGGATCAACTAAATTGTACTTCAAATCACAGCAAGATGGTTAAGTTGAATAATTTGCCTTAAAGGCAGCATTTTAACAATTTGTAGTGAACATTTTAAATGTGGCAAAATATTTAAGATACTTGGATGGAGTTTGTAACAATGTGCCAGATCAATAACATGTCAGACATCATGTTTCCCTCTGTACTCAGCACTGATGAAGCTGCAACTTGAGGACTGTGTCCAGATGTGGGCCCCTCACAACAAGAAGGATATTGGTATGATGGGCAATGAACCTGGTGAAGGTCTGGAGCACAAGGCATATGAGGAGTAGCTGAGGGAGTTGGAGGTGTTTAACTTGGAGAAGAGGAAGTTCAGGGGAGACCGTATCACTCCTGACAACTGCTTGACAGGAGGTTGTACCCTGGTGGGGGTCAGCTTCTTCTCACAGGCAACTTGTGAGGGACAGAGCCTCAAGCTGCACCAGGGGAGGTTCAGGTTGGAAACCAGGAAAAATTTGTTTGTGGAAAGGGTGGTTAAGCATTGGAACAGGCTGCCCAGTAAGGTGGTGGAATCACCATCTCTGGAGGTCTTCCAAAATGACTGGACGTGACACTTAGTGCTGTGGTTTAGCGGACAAGGTGGTGATCTGGCAAAGGTTGGACTTGATCTTGGAGATCTTTTCAAACCTTAATGATTCTATGATTTAGTTAACTGAACTGAGTACTTGTATTTCAATGCCTAAATTTAGGTGCCATAATCTCAAACATGTTGGTAGCTATCTTACTGATAGAAAACAGAAAAAATAGTAGCATCGTATACAACGTTATGAAATTAAATAATGTTGGAGGCAATTTCTGCTAAAACTTTTATTTTCATTTCTTTTTTGTCCGTCGCTTAGTGATGTAGTCTAATACAAAATCCTGATGTGTGATAAAGCCCTCTGCTACCCCTTGAAAGTCTGGATATTAAGCTGAAGTCTGAAATATCTCACAAGTTATGAGTCTGTTAATCAAACTGTTTAAGCTAGATTTAATGTTTCTGATAATTCTAAGAGAAATAAATAATCAGAGATTCTTAATAAAAAAAATATTATATACTATGTTACACATAGTGTGCATATACGTAATGATAAGAAAGAAATAATTGGCTTTTCAAAGTCGGTCTGGAAAGGGTGATTCCAGCTTTCCTTCTAGTTTATAAGGAGCATGACATTAATTAAATTTTATTTCTCAGATCAGGATTTGTTGCTGAGACTATCATCCAGAAGGATAGTTAATTCCAGAACAAGCATTTATTGGACTGTGATGCAACAGGGGCAAATGAGAGAAGTTTCCACAGGAATGAATAAGCATATACTGAATATGTGTAGAAATCTACTTACAGAGTTTTAGAGCAATAAACCAAGTGCAAAGTCCTGAAAGAGGCATATTCTGTATTAAGTATTTTTGTGACAGTGGCACTTAGCATGACCTTTCAAGAATGAGGTGCTGAACAATGATAAAACATTTTTCTGTCCTTTGCTTTGGTTCACTTGCAAGACTGATGCCTGCAAGAGAATCTTTCAATCCTTAGTCCTCACTGCATCTGCCTGTCATTAGGTGTACAGCTCTAAGTCAGTGGTCCATGTGTCTTGGCCTATGAGGAGTGGGAAGTATATACTTCCTAACATCTACTGGTGTTTTATCAAAATACTGAGAATGTTATAAGGATTTCTTTTGGGGTTTTGATTTTCTGATGAGCAACCTGACTGTGATTCATTAAGCTTCTCTAGTTCTGGCTCTTTGTAGGATATACGTCTACTGGCATCATTCCCCAAACTCCCACTGTGCTCATTGGCACTGGATAGCATCAATCTAATGGAACTGGAAAAAATGACCAACATAAAACAGAGCAACTCTCCTTGCTTTATCTAATGGGAGTAAGTAATATGAGGAATATACCTGCTTTTCTACTTCTTAGATTCCTAAACTCTTTACTACAGAGTTACAGAGAATTTTATACAGAAGTACTTCTGCTTATCATTTGTGTGGTGAAGTGATTCTTAGTATAGACAGCAACAGTTGAATTCACTTAGTAAATAAAAAGCTTGAGCCCCAATGTTGACATGACGAGGCAATGTACCCTCTCTCCTCATATTCCCCCTTTTTTTTGTCTTCCGCAGAATTGCTCTCTTCTCCATAACTGCAAAGTAATTTTTGACTGTATTTTTATTTGCTGAGGGTCTTCAAGGCTCTTAGGAAGAACCTGCCTTGATTCCTCCAATAGTTGTATTTGTGAACTATTTTTTTGCAGGACACTTCTGTTAGCAGAACATCGCTATCTGACTAATTAGAGATGAAATGTCCAAGCAGTATTGAGTAATGCAGTTTTCTAACGTACTAATTAATTGCAAAACAGGCCAAAATGTTAATTATGGTTGGAAAGATCCTAAATACCATTTTGTGAAGAGTTATTTTAATTAAAAGAAATTATGCAAATAACCCAATATATAACATTTGAAAAAAAAAAAAAGGTTTCCTATGCCACTTGTAATACAGACATAAAGTGTTTTATGACAGGTGAAATTGTAAGCTCCTGCAGGAATTTGAGGATTAGAATTCTCTCAGTGAATAAACATTATCCTTCTCACGTACTTCGCTCCATTCTTCTATAAACGTCCCCTTCAAAAAAAAAAAAGTTTTATAAATTTGCTTTTAGAATGCTTATACAAATTAAAAAATTCTGGTATATTATTTGTGGTATCTTACAACACCTGTAATTGCAAGCTTCAAAACCAATGACCTAAACTGTCTTTAAATGTTAAAGTGGATAGACATACATATATTGATGGATGCAGTTTAAAACCCCGGAACCTGTCTATAGTAGAAAGAATTAGCATCAGAATTTCGTACTGATGGTGAACTGATGGTGAGTGCTATTTAGGTAAAAATGAATGAGGGATGAACTTTGTTCAGCCCTGGTTCAAAATGTCATTACGTATTGGACCAAGTTTTGACTGAGCCGTGAGCTTGCATATGGCTAGAATTCCCACGAGCTGTGTGAGAACAGCTTTAAAACAAGGTATCTTAGCATGGATGGTTAGAAACAAGGCAATGCTGCATCTGCTTTGGGCCTTTTTTTTTTTTTCTGTGTTCATGCAAATGCATTCATTTCACAAAAAAGAGTACATACAGTACTTGTGCAAAGCGAAACATTTCTGCTGTGCCTCCCACTCTATCTCTTAGATGGGATAGAAGTATTTGAAGGCTGCAACAGTGCATGATCTTCAGGAAGCAGCTCACATGCTGTACACATGCATAGGTACCTGCTATAAACAAACACAGACTTTGGAAAAGAAAATAAGTTTGATTTGCCTATTTTTAGGCTATTTGCATGGCAGCTTTTGTAGGACCCATATTAGTCAGCATGCATATATATTGTGTTTGTAGTGAATATCTGTCAAGAGTCAGTAAGTTCTTTCTCCATAATGAGCAGATTGCATTATTAAGTTTGGGTCACTATTTACATTAAATTTAATCTTTACCTTCGTTAGCTTTAAGCACGTTTTATTTTGATTGCCATATAGATGTATTCATAATCAGTCTCCATTTCTATAATTAAAAAATGAGGGAGCTAACAGAACTTTGCAAGTTCTTCTGAATTGCTTCACTTTTCATTTCCTCACAAGCCTCTCCAAACGAGTACATCAGCATCATTTCCCAAAAGAAATTTTGCTACCATTACTTAATTCTACATACGATTTTCTATCCTTTTCATAGTAGCACAGAAGAGAGCACTGGAAAAACTCTCGCTAAAATCTTGACTTTCATCCTACTTTCACTCTAAATGTAGACCAGGAAGTCTGCTTTCTGGGGAGCTCACTTGCTTTTTTTTGTAGTGTCCATCTGACCTACTGGGCTACCTCAGCAGCACTGCTTAGTGTTCATGGGAATGGATCTTCAACAGGAAGAGACAGCAGATTTTACCTTGGGTAATGCAGATGTCTTTCTCAGAGCCAATAAACCAAATCATCCCCAGTCAAAGCATTTTTTGGACAGCAGGTCCAGCATTTTCAGCTGATGCCTGCCCATGTTACTTTATGTTAGGGATATGAAGTTCTTAGAGCTTCTATTGACCTCAGTTATAATTTGCAGTTCTGCAACTCCGAGTGGGAACTTTCTGTGAGCACAAATTAAGATTGCATGGGCAAATTGAGAGACAGCCTGCATAACTTACTGTCATTTGTGCATGTAAAAAGATTATGTGCATACAATTCAGCCCATATGCTGAAAAAACAACACTATATTTTAATCAATTTCCCTAGTTAAAATTAAACTACTTGCTGATCTATCTGCCCAGAAGAGTCCTCTCTCAAATCTCTATGAAACTCTTCTCTACACTAAGCACGTCAAAGTTTTGAAAATTTTCTGGAGATACAGCTTGCTTAAAAGGCTGTCATGAAGTCATGGAAAAAAGAGATGAACATTAGTAAGGTTTGTGTTCAAGTAGTGTACTCAAACTAATCCCCATCTTCAAACAATCTTTGCCTAAATAATATTTTTCTGCATCTTCATTGTAATGATACCTGTAGTGGTAATTTTTTCCAAAAACTTGTGCAAAACATTCCTGAGAGAGAAGTTTGCTGATTGCAAGTAGTGTGTCAAATTTCTTTTTTCCCATTTCATTTAATTGAAATTTTTGTCTTCTAGCCAAATGTGATTTAAAACATTTTTAGGTCTCGACCACTAAACAAATTGTTGTAAGAGCTGCATCCTCATTGCACATAGGATGGGTTGGAATTTTTAGTTCAGCTTATTTAGTTCAGTGACTGTAGCTGTTATGCAGTACAGGTGACAAGAAGGTCCTTTGCTTTTGTGCATTAGTTAGAAAGCTTAGTTACCCAGGGGATGCTGCTGTGTCAGCTACAAGGTTAGAATCACTAAGGACTTCTGATGCTTGAGAGAGCTGTTATAGCCTTGAGATAAAAAGATGTGGCTCTTAAGTGCAAGGACTGAAATTCAATGCATTTTGAGTTGTGTCATTCACTGTTTCAATCCTTAGTGAAACAACCTTGAAGCAGTACTCAGCTTTGCTAATCCAAACAGAGTCTGAATCACTTTTCCTGGTCATGGGAGACAAAGCTATCAGGATAGCTGCATGTTACCCCGAGGACCAAATCTGAGTTTTCTGCAGATGTTTTTTGTTGGTCCATAAATATATCTGAACTTGGTTTGCAAACAGAAAAAAACCAGCTGATCAAATATCTTGGTTTAGGAATGGTGCTCACCAGTTTAGTGCTCCCACTGGGACTCTCCAAACCATGTGTTGCTCATTCTCTTCACTCTCCTGCTCCTGTGGTGGGATGGAGAGGAGAATTGGAGGCACAAAAGGTGAAGATCACAGGCTGAGATTAGAACATTTACTGGAAACAGCAGTGAGATAAGAAAATGAACAGGAACAGCAACAGTACTAATGACAGAGGGTACAAGAAATGAATGATTCACACAGAAACCCCCTGACAATAGGCAGTACTTGGCCACTCCCTTTCCCAAGCTGTACCAACCCTGAAGGGAGCACTTCCCTGCCCCTTCCCCCTGCTCCCTCCTGAAAATGATGTGAGGTGGTATAAAGTAATCTCTGTGTCCTAGCCATGCCCCTTCCTGGCTGTAGCAAAAATTTGCCCAGTCCTGGAACCAGGTCATCAAACTTTTGGGTTTGAATTTTTTTGACTTCTGCAGAGGAATGCTTTTGTGACCTTGCTTGTAATTATTGAAAATGCTATATTTTGACATCATAATTTGGGGAGCAATTTTCAAAGTTACGGAAAATGAGAGCTTGCATAGCCACGCAGTTATCTATGGTGACCTGGACAAGTTGTATTGATGTGTTTGAATTTTAAAGGAAAAAGTATATCCTTTTACGAATCTTACCTTTTACACATTCTGTTTGATCTCATGAGATTGCTGTATTGTTGATGCCTCTATAAATTGGAAATTTACTGTCCTCTGTTGGGGATATATACTGTGTGTCTCATACCAGGTGCAGTAGAGCATTACTGAGTGCCTGTGATGACTTATGCAAATTGGAACCCCTCATCTTGTCGGCAGATGATTTACAAGTCAGGCTTTGTATTTTTTTAGGTCTGGACTGAAGGTGCTGGTTTTCAACCCTTCAGTTTGGAGGACTGAAATTTCTCCAGAAACAAAGAAGTTGGGTATGAAATGTGTTCTTTGACATGGTGCTAATTAAGGTTGAAGAAAAACATACTCCATGGGAGATGGCGTCCCCCATTTGGAAGCTGCTTGGGGGTAGCTGACTCTTGGAAAAAGACTTTGAAGTCTTAGTAAATACCTAAAACTGATGAGTAGTCCAGCACAGTGTGCAACTCTTGTGCTCTGTCTGAAGCCGAGTAGGTGCTTTCAGAATCTTTATGTAGTCATTTAGATTACCCACTTCAGTTATGATGTGTCCTTCAAAGGCCTTAGGGAGAGACAGTGTTCATGAGATGGCACTTCTGTGGAGAAAGGTCATCCCCATATTATCAGAAAGTGTTTTACAGTAAACATAGGGGCCAAGCAATTGAACTTGTGCATCTTCAAAGAGTGCTGGAGAGAGGAATGTGACAACATTTAAAAAACCACACAAACAAACAAACAAAATGAACCCACATTGTTTTTCAGTACAGAGCTCAAGACTTATTTTTAGAATAAAATCTGCCCTCTATGGTTAACTTAAAATACAAAACAAAATGTTGAAGATGCCTTTCTTTTTTTGACCTTTCCCACTTCATACTTCTCAGCATAATGTTGTTTACAATGTAAATACGTCTAAGTATTTTAGGAAAAAGAAGGGAGACCACAAGTTCTGGAAAGAGTGGAAACATGATGTGAAAGTTTTGGCTGCCCTTCAAAAACTTCAAATCCACAAAATCATAGATCAATGAGCTTATCTCATCTAGAGACTTCTGAGAGGAAGTGGTGTATGTATGGATCTGTGGCCTAAGCATAGATGTTTTCTGAACCATGCCTGTGCAAAATGGATCAAATACTAGATTTCATAATCTGCTTTTCTTTGATTGCCTGCAAGAGATGACTGTTCATTAAAAAAAAGTTATTTTCAAAATAAACAAGCTGTGATTACTAGGGAGATTATTGAAATTGAGGGTTTTTTGCTAATGTCCTTGGAGAAGAAGTAAGATATAGTGTGGTTGGTTTTTTTTTTTGTTTGGATATTTTGAAGACTTTTAGATGTAACTGTCAAAAGACAAGTAGCATGTTAATACGAATGACCAACAGCAAGTTAATGTTGATTAGATTCTTTTCTTGCTTATTGCTGTGGCTCACCTGCTTTGATGTTATGGAAGGGGAAAAGAGTCAGCGCCTCTTTTGAGTGTTCTTGGGATATTTATTTACAATTCAGTCTCTATCCAAAATTGTAATTTTAGGGTGTGGGAAAAGTGATTTCTGAAGTGATGGATGGCATTTGTGCCTGAAGCCAAACAGATGACAAAGTCCTTTTTATTGCCACACTGAGAACTCAGTGAGAGCTGTTGCAAGGGCAGTATGACAGAAGCAACTACGGCACAGTAAGGGCCGGTGGTTGTGTCCAAATTCAGCTGCTGCTACCTGGGATGCCCAGGAATAATGGTTTGTGTAGGCAGTGCCAGCAGCTGGAAGGAACACAAAAATTTTCAAAAGAGGCAACCAGAAGGCTACAGGTAGGGTCCAGCACATTAGTAGTTTTTGCTTGGAAATGTATTTCAAAGACAATAAAATTTACTAATAAATTGGCCAGAAAGGGGTGGCAGATGACCCAGCTTCTGTTTTCAGTGCTTTTGATCCCAAACATATAAATATGTAAAACTTGTATTGATATGTAAAAAGAAAATAGTCTAAAGTAATAACTGGCTGTAGAATTTGGTGGGAATTAGATGTGTGGAGGCAGAGGTGTATGTGGCTGTTCCTTTCTGCCTCTTATAGACCACTCATGTCAGTGTTACCTGCTTTGCTTGCTCCCCACACAGAGCTGACCTTGTTCTGGCTGGCCTTGTACTTTCTCATTTCTTTGTCTGTGTTAAAGCCAGCTGGTTCTCTCTACGGAAATTCACAGCTAGGACCCTTTCAGCAGATGTCTACATGGCTTCAGTAGCTCTTTTCCTCTGCCCTTCTGTGGATTTATTAGACTTTTACCCTCACGTTACAAAGTGAAAGCTGAGTTACCCAACTTTCTTGAAGTGTGTAGCTATTTGAAGGCTATTTATAGTTGAACTTGAGAGCATATGGAGTGAGCATAGCTAGAATATTTATGACCTCCAGATCGCTGACCTTTCTTCACTCAACCCCCAGATTTACGTAAGACATTGTAGCCTTTTATTTTTGAACCAGGATCTGTCCTGGTGCATTATACAAGAAGGTTTTCTTCTGGAAACTGCAGATGAGTTAGGCTGCTTTCCAGCAGCATAACTTCATAGAAGTTTTCACACAGTTTATAACAAGATTATAACTGTGAGAAGGATAATGTTTGTTCAATATGTAAGGGAGATGGAAGTTAGGTTTGGGAGATGATATCACCCACAAGACATGCTGAGAAGTCAAGTGAAAACATCGTCAAAGGGGTATAGCAAACGATGTCTCTATCAGCTTTGGTAAAAACATTTGAGAATATATACTTGCTACACTTGTTATTGCATGAGAATTCTCGCTGCTTTAGCAGAAGATGGGCTCAATTTGCACCAAGCCAGGTGCTGAGACTTCTTTTAGGACAGTGGCTTGTGTCAGTGAGTGAGCAGAAATACACATGGCTGTTCAGCCTCTGAAAAAGGCTCGGAAACACCCTGTAATGTCTCAGGGAAAACAGTCATCTCTGCAGAACTTTATACTTTTTACAGCTCAGATTTTAAAACTGCTTTCTGGAAACTTGTGATGTTCTAAAAGACCTCAGACCTACGTTTGAATACCCAGGTTTCAAACCCTCCATAAAAGTCTTTCTAAATGTGCTGCTTGCAGAAGTGACAAGACTTTGAGATCTTTACAAATACAAAGCTGGGCCAATGTTCTTTATACCTGTTTTCATTTTCAACTAAAAATTTTGCTTAAAATTTTTAAAGTTAGCAAGGATCTTGACAAAACTTCATGTGGCAGTCTTTCTCTGAGTACTTGCACTATTCTGACAAAAAAAAAAATCTTTGTAAATGGACAGTAAACTTAACTGGTTTTTTTTGGATGAGCATATGGTTTTGAGGGGTATTTTGAGTATCTCATCCAGGGTCTACCAGAAGATATCTGGGTGAAGGAATTACCTATGCTCAGGGCTTCTAATGCAATCTTGTTTCCCCTGTGTAGGGACATTCTTGAGAGTATTTTTCAAACAGAAAAAGACAAATTGCCTGTTGTAGGTAGGAGACAGATTTCTCTGTGATGTAAATTGGCTGAGATTCCCAATGAAAGTTGAAAGTGGAAAAAAAATAACCACTACCAGAGAGTATCAACTCTACTTCATTTTCATGCTTTTGGAATATGTCATTATTCTGATAGGGAGCTGAATAGAAACCTTTTCCTTTAAGTTTTCCTCCAAAGTCAGAAATCTGTTTTGGAATTCAACCTGAGCTTTTTGAGAGGACAGGTATGGTGGCTAAGGTGGCCTTTTGGTTGTGGAAAGTACTTAGCTTTGGGTTCAGTGTATGTGATTATTCTGGAATGGGAGGCTGCATAAAATTGTTGAAAAGGCATTGTAGGAGAACTTCTACATTCCCTGGCTAGTTCCTTGCCATCTGTCTGCAGTGTTATGACCATCTCTAGTTAATTATTCCTTCAGGCTCTCAACAGATCCTGTACCTTCCAAGGTGATGCCCTATGGAGGTTATGGTTTTCTTCAGGCACTTGGCAGAGCATGTTCTCTTAGCTGGGGATCTCACTCAAACTCTGATAATTGAAAATAATGTCACGACTCCTAGATGTTTGTCTCATATGCTTAGCAGTGTGGGATGAAGGAATATATTACAATAATCCTGCTTCCTGGATTCTTTAGGCTTTTTTGAGTGTAATTGATAACAGATTTTGATTTAAGGTGATGCTGTTGATCTTTGTTTATCTGAGCGTGCATTTTAACTATCTAGGAAAACAGTAAGATGGCAGGTGCACCAGACTGTAAATATTCAGCCCAAATAAGGTGGTACTGTGACCTATGGTTTCCTCACAAAACAAAACTAGAGGACAAGAATATTAATTAAAAAGATGGAATTCTCCCTTGGCAAGAGCCCTGAAATTTTCTTGATCTCAAGATGGATATGACAGGCAAGTGGCATATGGAATTCATAATGTTTGGAGAGTTCAAGCTTTGTAGCAGATCAGCTGTCTTCCATGAAGGAGTGATCAGTTAGGGATCAGGAAATTTTGAAGTGCCCTAGGTTGGACAGAGTGATGAAAGAGTGTGAAAGAAATCCCAAAGTATATGTGGATGGAGAAGAAAGAAGAGAACAATGATGGGTCTGGTAGAGAGGCAGAGGGTGTTCTTAGTCTGGTTTGTGGTTGAGGTGCAGAACTGCATGCTGCAGATTGTTGTGCGCTCTAAAAGTGTGCTTGACTCCAGAAATGGTCACTTCCATGAAGAAAATTCCACCAAGTTCTTACAAAAAATAAAAAATGCCCTTTCTGCCTCAGGAATTAACAGAGATGCAAATTTCTAGAAGTTGTGAGAATGGGGAAATGATCACTGCATGTTTACCCTCTTACAAGCTCTGTATAAACTTTTTACAAGGCTCCTGCTGTTGATGACTGTTAGAAACTATTTATGTGAGGAGATGCACTTTCAATCTCGTCCTGTACAACTGTTCTCATGAGCAAGCAGACAGGATTTCCAGAGTGACACACCTGTGAAGAGTAGATTGCCCTCTGGTAAGAGGAAGGACTCTCTTGTGTCTGCTTGCTGTGGATCATGAAGTAAAGTAAAAGTCCTCAGAAAATATTTGAATTCTGTGGGAACTCTTACTAATGGAGTTGTAAGCTTGCTGTTTGGGAAAATGTTTTCAAAAAATATTTTTTGTTTCTCTGATTAAGTGTGAGTGTGAGGCATGATATGGAAGCCGCATATCACCTCAACACCAGCTAGGATAAAAAGTGTTATACCTCTATACGGGTGTTTCAGTTGATGATTTTCTTTTCTACTAGAAGTTAGTTTTGAATTATTTTAAAAGAATCATAACAAATGTTTCTATAAAATGCTGAATTTTAAACACAATTTAAGATGCTCATTTAGATGGACAAAACCTTGCTCTTTCTTAACTGTAAATGTGATTAATGTTATTTGTAATTTTTTCAAGACTTTGCATTGATCTATTTTTCATGGTTCTGTAACTGAGATGAAAACAAACTGAAATTAGAAAGTATCAGTGACAATGGTGGGAAAATCTCCCACTCTAGACAGCAGTCCCACTTGAAAATACAGGGAAGAAACCAATTTTTAATAGAAAGTTTGGGTTAATAGAAGGTTATCAGTATCCAAAAAGGCCTCACAAGCTTATGCTTAAGCTTCTTCTGCTCAGTCAAACATTGATGGCGCAAACTTTTCAAAATGCTTACTCTTAGTGAGTAGGCTTTTAAACTTTGCATTAAGTTTTGTTCTTTTTTTTCATTGTTTGAAAAGCTCTTACTTTTGCTTTGGATATAGTTTGTCTAAATACAGGTCTAAGATTTCATTATACCTAATGCTACTCAAAAGTAAGCACTCTTTAAATACTTTGAATGGATGCTTGAGATTTTTATTGCTGTCTCTGGGATTTAGCCATGCAGCTCTTATGGAAATCTTCCAAGGGACTTTGGAAATCCATACCTCAAGAGTGACCAGAGCATGAAGGTGTACCTATATGCATTTTTTACTTATGGATACCATGACAATCTTACTGGAGTGGAACAACTTTTTCCCATCTCAATCTGCCAGTTGTGAGTTCCCTTCAGAGCTGCATTAGGCTGAGAGTTTTTTCCAGCCTGCTAATACTCTCTCTCGTGGTTTTGGTTTGTCAAATGTAAGGTTACCAGTGAGGTTCCTCTATAGATGTCATCACAAGAGTTCTACTCATATGTGAGCGTTTTGCTAATCTTTTATGAGTCATTACACTTGTTTTGACTTTCTCTCTGTATAATTATTGCAGAAGAGAAAAATACCACTGAGTATAATGTTAATATCACCTCTTCTACAGCCTTTACACACAGTCCTTTGAAAAGGGAATGGTGGAAAAGATCAGCGAACAACAGTATGAAATAATGTAGCATCGGCATTTGGAGTTTTTAATTTACACAGTGCAATCTTTTTATTTTACATATTCTGATATACATTTTTACTTGATTTACAGGTTCAATGATGTGGTAAGGAGAGGCTGAAATGTGAAATGGGTTGCAGTCTGGGAAACGGATTTGGTTGGGGATAAAAAGGGATTTTTGAAAACATAAAAATGTTCTTAGGTTTTAAGGGAAACATCCATGTATTCAAGCCCACACGATGTTCTAATGTTATAGAAATGAAATTACTTCAATTTTACTTTGTAATGACATTTTTCTTTTGAAGTGACCTGAATTCTAAAATGATTGAAAGGTGTGACACCAAAACTGTAAAAAATGCCCTTTGGAGTCAGACAAAACTTAAAAGTTTAAATAGAATTTTTATAACTCTTGTTTGCTGAAGAGAAACCTTTTTTTTGTTTTATTCTATTTTTCCCCCTCTTTATTCCTCAGCTACAAACTCCAGTGTTTGTACAGATCTACTGAAGGTAACTTATGTGGGGCCTGGACATTTTATAGTAATTTAAGCAAATACAATGGGATTCTTTTTCCACATATGTGAAAATAATGCCATTCTTTTTTTGTACTTGTTGGTAGAGATGCAGTCGCTTGGGATCTAGCTTATATACCCTGGTGTTACTTTCTAAATGAGTTCTCTTCCCAAAGTACTGAGGGGTGAAAAAGAGAGACTTGGGGAACTTCTTTCCTTCTTCCTTTTCATTCACTCTGAAGATGGGCTTGTAATATGTAGTACCTTACAGTGCACAGTACAGCATTTCCATCAATGTCCCATCCAACAGTTATCAAAAGTAAATATATGTCATGACACTGTACTGTGCTGCACACCTATGATCGATCAATCATCTTACTTTCTAAATTAAGTTTCCCATACAGTAAGAGTAATGTGAATAATTCAACCCTGATACACAGAGTACCCCTAATTCAAATAAGGCAGATTTACAAAATCAAGTCACTTTGTAGAATCTAGATTTTTCTTAACATTGTTTTGGATTAAGACATGTTCTGCAAATCTTATGAAAAATAATTTTGTATAGTAATATTTTTATCTGTGATCAATAGTATCTGTGATTCCATAAGAAACAGCACCATTGGAGAAGAATTATTTTTTAAATAATTTAAGAGGTGCTAAACTGATTTTTTGTAGTGCATTTTCGCTAGTATTTCAGACAGTGCTGCATCTAAGGCCTCACAGGTCACATTGAGCTGGAAGGGACCCATCAGGATCATCAAGTCCAACTCTTGGTTTTGTGCAGGACACCCCAAGAATCACACTATGTGCCTGAGAGCATTGTCCAAATGCTTATTGAACTCTGACAGGCTCAGTGATGACAGATGATAGACGTGTAACTTTCTTAAAGGGTACTACGTCATCTGAATTTGAAAATATCCAGCTTCTGAGAATATATGTCTAATCTAGAAGAAATTTAATACCAAGTTATTTAATGAGATTGAATCTAATGAAATCTACTTTCCAATTGAGGAATTGGTCAAATATCTCCAATAGCTTCCAAGCAGACACACCTTACCACAGAAGCTTATGAGTCCTGTAGATATTGTATATTTTTTACAGAATAGTGGAGAGACTACAGACCTTTTACTTTTCCATGTGCATTGCTTCAGACCAACTCATTCCAACTTAATATGAAATAGCATCATGTACTGAAAGACAGTTATTATTTTTGGTGAGTGGCATGCTAATTTTAAACATGGCTGTAGGCGGGAGTATTTCATATGGTGTGCATTGGCCAACCTGTATTGCATGTTCCTGTCATCTGCCTGTTTTAACAAGTGTCTCACCTAAGATTGCTTTGAGCCTGAAAGATTTTATGTCAGACTCCTAATTTTCTTAGTATATTGACATCCCCTGACTTTAAGCTGAGCTGCCACTAATTATGGATTGCTCTTCTTGTGTTCTGTTTACAGAGAAAATGATCAGGGAACATTTATAAATTATACCTTTTTTTAAAGTAAGTATTTAGGTCACCTCAATGCTTAGAGCTTCCTGTACAATTATTTTCAGACATACTCATGAGTGTGTTAGCGAATAGATTTAGAAAAGGCTTCCGCTTGGATACTTATATTTACTGAATGACAGAACGAGATGCCTCTATAGAGGAGGGGGGAAACCAGATATATTCCTCAGCAAATTATTCAAGCTGACAGAAGGATCACTGAAGAGAGAAAACTTGTCACATCCTGTATGATTTAGACTGGTATCTATTTGACCCATCTGCACCCATATTTGTATTAAATGATTCATAAGACTTATAGACATTCTGTTTCTAACTAATGTGTCTTCAGAGCTTTCTAGTTCCTTGTTATCTAAACTTGAGAAATTCTCTGAATTTTCCTGATGTAATCCTAGACATTTTGAAGAGTATAAAGCTGTTGATTACAGAAGCTGTACTCCACTGCTCCTTTTGTCTACCTTCATATTGAGGCATTGCCACCAAACCCTGAAGAAATATGTTTGTAGTTCAGTACAATAGATGAAAACTATCTGTATACTAATGTTTTTCAATGATAGTTTGGATATTTTTGTGTCAGCATTGCTATTCTAGCATGAAAGATATCATCTTTCCTGAAACTTCTGACGTATTAATAAAAGCAAATCAAGACAAAAGAAAATTTATTTACCCTTCAAATTGCTCTCTCTGTCTTATAAGTTCAGTTAAATTTATGGGACAATTTGAAAATAAAATATAATACGCATCTGTATAGACCAGTCAAAGAGTTTTCAAATAGTGTTCTATTTGAAATTCTTATTTAAATAGGTCTGCATAGTCTATGTTCCATTGTTAATGTAACCTGATCGTAGTTTTCCATGGAGGGGCACAATGATTGTTAAAAACTCTTAACGTCTGAAGTTGCATTTTGTTATTTAGGGTATGTGGTTAAGATTATTATTTTTCTCTGTCAGGTTGTTTTTTCACCTTTCTCTCTCCTTATTTTTTCTGGTTTAGAATGTGGATTTGCTGCATAATCTCATGTTTCACAAGAGCATGGAAAGCAATTAAGAATACTTTTGGACTGGTTTGGCTCAGAAAAGCCTTCCCCTGAGATAATTTCATGCTGAAAGCAAACTCTGATTCTTGGCAGCAGAAAGAATTGCACCTTTTTAAAAGCAGACTCCCAGTAAGCACAATTAAGTTATTTGACCAAGCGAAGGTTGAATTTACTCTCTCAAATAAACAACTCTGCCAACTGCATCAGTACTGCGCTGGTCCCAAATTCCCACTTCTTTGATCTGGCATGGCAAATTCATGAAGAGGACAAGGCAAGATTCTGCATTTGTTTGATAGCCTGTCAGATGGAGTACAGGCTGAGGCCAACCTCCACAGTTCTCTGTAATGTCAGGGGGACTCATGTGGAGGTCATGGGGAGAATAAAGCATTTGTCCCTGAATTTATTTGTATGTGTTGTCCCTTGAACTCTCTGCACCTTGCCAGTCTTCCTGCCTTTTGCTTGCTTTCCTCTGTGCTAAGACTCCCATTGTGCACACCTTTGGTGTCGTTTCAACACCCTTTTTCTGGATTAGCTTGTGAAATTGTTGCAGACTATGCTCGTGTGACGCTTCAGAGGGAGCAGTGAGATGGTCCCTGTCACTGAGTCATGGTTTCAGCTTGTGTGCAGACTCAGGAAGCCCAAGCTGACATGACGTACGTGCTTCTGCTGGTGTTTGTTTATTATAGGTTCAGAGGAAGAGGAACCTGGGTGACAGTGTCCTTCAGTGCATCCTAAAGCACCAAAACCAGGCAGAAGAGGTGCACAGCTGTGTTGAACTCTCTCACTCCGAATTTTTTATCTTCTAATAATACTGTGATCAGTCTTTGTATGGCATTAATAGCAAAAGTGTAGCTATGAATGAAATAAGCAGTTTGTGCATTTAGTATTTCTCCTGATGCTAAATTCTCACTAAATAATCCTCACACATAGTATCATGTCCAAGAGCAAAAGAATGAAGCAATTTTGAGGCCTTCAGGGTTGCAGAGGGGAGTCTTGGTTCTTCCTTGATTCCTTTCCTCCTCCATGAAAGCCAATCATCTTGGACAAGAAACCCCATTTTAATTTCAGCTAAACTAGGAAAAGGAGAGAGAGAGGGTAGCTAAGAAGACGAGGAAACCAAATCTTTATTCTAAAATATAATCTTAATAACATTTAGTTACTTTAGTGATTTTGTGATTTGGTTCCCTGCCTGTTTCCCAGAAAATCTGCTCATTTTTCTTAGGCACTGCATCATGATAATGCTAGGTCTGAGTGAGCTTTCCACAGAGCAGGGTATGGCAGATTTAAGCTCCTGTATACTGAAACACTTCTGTATATGTTGTGCTTCTAAAATGCTCTTTGAGAGGAACAAAAATTCGATGGTGTATCAAAGTTACTCAGAACCACAGTGAGACAGTATGTCAGTGCAGCAGAGGACAAATGGTTACTGACTACTTCAGATGTCCAAAAATCATTATTTTCTTTAAAAAATTTCATAGTATTCCTTTGCTCTGGACAGCTATCATAGTCCTCCCATGACTTTTCCTATGTCAGTAAGGACCATCAGACACATCCAGAGGATGTGCAGTTCAGAGCATCCACCTTAGGTGCTTTGAGATGTCCTGCAGATGATCTGTACGTTATCCTCGTCAGTCTTCAAAAACAAATCTTTCCATTAAAGGGTTCTGCTGAGAGTGTCTGAAGTCTTGAAGAGGATTTTTTGTGTCAGCTTTGTGCCACTCTACCATGAAGATCACTTCTCTCTCTCTAAGGGTATCCTCCGTGTTTCATTTTTCTTTTGCATGTGTAAGAGGAAACCTGAACCAAATAGTCAAACTTCTGCAGAGCAATTCTAAACAATATAACTGTGGATTCAGTCTTTTTCTGTAATTCTATTTAGAATCAACCTGACTTTGTATTAAATAATAAAATAAACTTTGTATTTTTTTGAGCTCTGTGGTTAAGGTTTTAAAAATGCATCCAAATGAAACTACTCCCTTTGTATCCTTGTAAGATGTAACAAGTTGGAAGAAGAAAATAGAGGTTATGGTGGCAGCTTCATATTTCAGATCTTTCTTATTAGAACTTGGTATTACACCAGGCCTCTGGGGCTTGTTTTTGGTTTAGTTTGGTTTGTTTTGGTTTTGGTTTTGTTTATGTTTTTTACACTTGCTGCCTAGATTAGAAAATACAAAGATAATAATTTTGGAAATTTTTATTTAATTCTGTAAAGAGCAAAGGTTTGTCACATATAGTAATTTTTAAGCTTTATTTCAAGTATTCTGTGGATGTTTTGTGCAGGATGGAATACAGTAGCAGGCCATCTTCTTCTGATGTGACATGGAAATTCATATTTAGTGGCCTTAACAGAGCCACTGGTATTTCCATTTGATTTCTGCAGCCCATAAAAAGAAGCTGACTTCATTCCCTGTTCATCTTCACGGCAGTGTCTTTCTTGCACTCTGAATTGCTGAAATGACTGTTACTGGGATGCTTCAAGGGCACAGGGTAGAACGAGGGAGGTTGGATACTTTTTCACTAAGGACAATGATTAGGTGAGCATTTCAGCAAAAAGAGAATTGAAGAAGATCTCTCAGATCCTGTGATTACATTAATGGACCTCACTAGCAACTTAAGAAGGACTTAGAGAAATATTATAAGTATTCACTTTGTCATATGGAACCTCTTCATGGGAGCATCAGAGCAGCCCTGTGTACTTGATTTGAAGCTTCGACAGCTCACTTCTACATATCACCTGTTCAGGAATGTGAGAGGATCTCACATTTAAACAGTGTACCATGATGAGAGACATGGAAAAAGATGAGGTTTGAACTGTATTCCCAGAATACATATGGTCCGTATAAAAGTACTTCAAATTGGATTATGTGTGTACTTATATATTTTGTGTCCAAACATCCCTTTATTCCTTGCATTTGTCATGGGGATAAATATTACACAGAAAAATATTTTCAGTCTATCAGCTTAGATACCAGGTTGCAAAGGTAACAGAGCAAGTGTGCTGTAATGGTGAGTTGAACATTATAACTTTTTCCTTGTTAAATTTGTTTCTAGGTTGTGATTATGATGGTGATTGTGGCCTAGTATGTGTTAAAAAGTCAGAATGCTCCAGAGAGTGAGAATAAATTTGAGGTTTCCAGGATGAGTGATTTTTTTTCCCCAGGAATTAGTGAAGATTGCCATAAAGCTTACTGCAGTTTATGTAGAAGCATTTTCTTAATTGCTCATATATAAGATGTGTAGTGGGGCATATAATGCTAACATGTGTTCCAAGAATTCTTGAAGTTTTTGGTTGCTAATAAATGTCATAATAAGGAAATACCCAAGATGATTAATGAAGTCAAATCTGTGGTGACTAATCTTCATGTAAATAATTAAACAGTAATTTTGATCTGATCTTGGAACAGAACAGATGTACACCTTAGTAGTGCAAATCTTCATGTGTATTCTTCCTCTCTTTTAGCTGAGAAAATAACTAATGTCAGCTGAAAAGGGCATTAGTTTCTTTGTGGTCAATGAATCCTCAAACTCTGGAATATCCAGATGGTTTTGAGGGTTGTTATTACTGTGGAGCTGAAAAGCGCATAATCCATTATCTGCACGATTGTTTTCAAAACAGCAGCAAAACTTCATAAGGAATATTTGACAATGCGTAAAATGCCAAAATGGAAGTATTTGAACATTGACAGTAAAATCTTAGTTGTATTTATTAATGCTAATTTTAACATGGGTAGACATCATTCTGCTTTCAAACTAATGGAAGCTATTTGCGTCTAGTTAATTATCCAGCACATGTGCTGCATCCTATTGGAAGATGATAGGTTTTCACTTAGTTTTAGGGCCATAAAATCACAGGGTAATTCAGGAGAAGGGACCTCAAAATCCACTCCTGCTCAAAGCATGGTCAGGTCTGAAGTCGGAGTGAATTGTACAGAGCTGTATCTAGTCTTGTCTTGAAAACATCCAAGAGGAAGGGCTGCACAGCCTCTCCGAGCAGCCTGCTCCCCTGCCTGACTGCCCTTAAGGGTGAAATTTTTATCCTTGAATCCATTCTGAACCTTTTGTTTCAGGTTACATCCATTGTCTCTTGTCCTCATCCCATGAAGGTCTTGGCTCCATCTTCTTGTTAACCTCCCTGTAGGCACTGTCAGGCTGCTGTTAAATTCCCCCAAAGTTTTTTTTAGGTTAAGCAAGCCCTGGTTCTCTCAGTCTCTCATTGCAGGGCAAGTGCTTCAGCCGCAGGCATCGTGGAGGCTCTCTCCTGAACTCCCTTCAGTTTGTCCATGTCTTTCTAGTATTGGACACAGTTAGATGAAGTCTAGTGAGTGATGAGCGGGGGATTAAGGGAGGATGATTTCTTCTCTCGATCTGCTGGCTGTGCTCCCACTAATACAGCCCATGAGGCTGCTGGCTGTCCCTCTGGCTAGGGCACAGATCTGGCCCATGCTCAGCTGCCCACCAGGGCAGTTTCTGCAGATCTTCTTCCCAGCCTATCCCTCTCCATCCTGGGCTGCAGCAGGGGGGCTCCCTCTCCTAGGGCAGCACTTGGCTTTTCTCCTTGCTGAATTTCTCACAGTTCTTTTCAGCACATTTCTCTAGCCTGCCTTCATCTCTCTGAAAGACAGCTCTGCCTTCCAGCATATCAACTAGCCCTTCTCTGTCAGGTGTTAATCTGCAAACTAGATGAGCCTGCACTCCCCTGTCTCCTCCAAGAGAGTCTTAAAAACATTAAGCAGGACAGGCCCCAGGCTAGAACTCTGCAGTACTCCACTCCTTACTCGCCAGAATCTTGGAGCCCACTATTGCATGGTGAGTACAGCCATGGCTGCCTCCCACTATCCCATCCCAGGCAGCTCCTCCTTGTCAGTGAACAGTGAACAGCAGATGCTGGCCCACCCAGTATCTCTAGCACAAAGTTGTCCCTGACACCTTCAGTAATCTTGACTGCTTGTGTTGCGCTTTCAGAAGACATCAGAGAATCTTGAAAACTGTATAATGGAAATTTTCAATCATATCTCTTGAATTTCTAAAACATTTTAGGAAGTTCATTTGTAATTTTTTAAGACAGGAAGATATTAAGGAATTAAATGAAATTTTATTTATAATTCTGTAATAAATCTCCACAGATATGACTATTTTTCTGTTCAATATTTGCTTTTGTATGCTGTGTGATGATCGACCCCTTGCAATTTTTGTCTTAAGAATCATGAAGGTGGGAATGATGGAAAGCTACTTTCCATGACTGAATGCTACTACTAGTGCTTCTAGAACAGGCAAGAAGTTTTTTTTATTATATGATTCTAACAATTATGACAGTCTGATATTCTGTTTAAAGAAATTCATTTCATAAGGTATTAATTTAAATACAAGTAACAGCAAGGAATAGAGAATCATTTATAAAGATAACTTTCCTCTGAAAATGAAAAATGAAAAGGAATTTCATTCAATAGTATAGTTTAGTTCTGAAGCGCTGCTTTTAGATTTTTATTTCATTGAATGAAATTGTGTTAGTGCATAGTCATAACTGACAGGCTGAAATTCTGTAGAGACCTGAGTATGGATTGTTGGTATGAGAAGCAGAGTGCAGGTGGACTGAACATGTGGACGGAGCAGAGCAGGTATACTGCTTCAGGAATCTTGTTCCAGCAAGTGTTCTAGCTTGAGATCCTAATTCACTCCATTTTTGAAACCTTGGGGAATAGAATACATCAATTCCTGCCTCAAATTTAGCAGTGAAACTAATGTTTTCCCTTTATAAACAGTCTTGATAAATTACAGATACCAACCAAATATTGATTCTGTAAAGAACGAATTTCAAATTATTTTAGTTGTCCATAAGAAGAGCTTTATGAAAAGATTTAAAAATCCAAAATGTATTAGAGCTGATAACTAACATCTAAAATAATAAATTGAAAATTGTGATAATGTAATTTTATATTTGACTGTGGCAGTAATGTACATTGGAGAGAAACAGTATGATCCCAATGACATTTCTGTTCAGAATCTCTTAAAACATAGTATTAGCCATCATTTGTTGCTTGTAAGAGGTTGTCACCATATTCCCTTGTTAACATCTTAACTCTTAATGACATTCTGAATAACTGTTGGATTTACTGCTGTTGCTAATTTTAATAGGAAGTTTTTAGTGCTGGCTAATAAATGTTTCATGTTTGGAAATCTGCTTTTTTTGCTGCTCTTTTCATTAAGTGAAAGGCTGCTTAAAGGAGGTTCTGAAGTGCATCAGTTTTTCATGGGGGGATAGTTACATTATTAGTCTTGCTGAATTAGATAAGTAAGGGGACAAGCATTTAAATAGTTTTCAGGATTCTTGGATGAATATGTATATTGCAGGAAAACAACAGCTGCAGTTAAAGGCTGTAGAAGATTTCTAGACCATCACGTTTTGTGAAAGCAATTCACTTGATTTTATAATAACAAATTTCAAACAATACAGTGTCTTTTGGTAGTATCTTCTGTTTCAGTACAAGCAGAACTTTGTAGCTTGCAACAAATGAATCTCTATGTAAGTTGATAGGGTGCAAGTTTAATGTTTGGTTTTTTCCTGGGTATGAGGGTGCTTCGGCTTTTGGGCTTTTGGTCTTTTTTGAGAGAGAAACATTCAAGAGGTCAAGCTGATAACAAGCCAGACTTGTGCATGACACTGCTTTTTGTGCTAAATTGTTCCTACAGGTTCAGTATTGACTAAATTTGCCCTTCAAAAATATGCACTCTTTGTTAATATGTTATTTACAATGTGCTAATGTTCCCACAAAGCCCACTGAAGTAAAGCAAATTGTCCCATTGCAATAGTACAGGATTCTGTCTTTATAATTTTATTTCATGTCAAATAGCTTTTTAGTTCTACTTCATCAATATAACAGTATTTATTGTTTTGTAAAACAAGTTGTTGCTGTTTCCCACTAGCCATCTTTCTGCCTTGCTGACTCATTCCAGGTTTTTCTGCTCTTTAAAACCCTTCACATTCTCCTAAAGATTTTGCAACTAAACGTAACAATTTGCCTTTATGTTCGGTTTTCACTCTTTTTTAGCTATCATGGATAAGTGGAGTCGTACAGGGGAAGTTGGTTCAGGATGCCAGCTGAATACAATTTCTGTCTTTACGTAGAGAGGAGTAAGCACTTTTTTTCTCTATTTACGCTGCTCAGAACAGGAGAAATTTGCACTTCTTGTATTGTTACATGTCATAGAGGAACTGTGGACACACATGTGTTGTTCCACACGTGTGGCCAGCACATTTGTAATAGGTAGTGCTGTGCCTTGCAATGAATCCTGGCCTGGTTTGGTGTCTTTGCTCCTTAGGTGATGGTTTATGGCATTGATACATTAATATCCTTTGGAGGAGTACAAGCTCATCTGCTCTACCTGGAGCAATGTGCTTAAAGCTAAGAATACATTTAGGTGAAATGAATAGTTATGGATTTGTTCTGGTGCTGGGCAGAGTTATCTCTGTGAGGAGACGTTTTCTGCTCTTGTTGTGGCTATCCGGTGGTGCTGTAGGAAAATACCTGATTCCCAGTGTAATGAATATATTTTACCACTAGATGGTATTGTTATATGAGATTAAGGATTTGCTTTGTGCCAGGGGATGCTGAAGGCAAGAGGACCTTTAATGGCTGTTAGTCATGTGGGAGGGTGCCAGTGGTGGCTTCTGAGTGAAGGGCAGATGGCCCCAGGAATACAGCTTAGCAGTTAATTAAACTATAATTTAGGATTTTTTTTCCACCCTGTAGCTTGTAGGCGTGTTTGAATAATGCAAGTCTTTGTAAATGAGTAAGCTCAGTGTGTATGCTGACAAAACACTGGAAATTGGGGAATATCTTGAGTTGCTTTCATAGTTTTCCATGATATTTTACATCTCGTCTCCACTCAGGATTTGATTTTCATTAAACACATATCTGCTTGACAAAGAGTATTTTTTCAGGAAATACTGAAAAGGAAGGGGAAGTTACCTGTGTGATCAGGAACATGAGAAGACACGACTTTTAGCCTGAGTGAGGCAGTGATACTTATGTGCTTACTCATCTACTTCTTAAAAATCCAGGGAGGAAGTAGTGTGTAATGTATTCAACCATTTAGCCAAGTTATTATGCATCCCATTTCTTAAAGAAAAAGATAACAAGAATTAGCAGCTGTTAATTGTTTGTGTTCTTAGGATGCTTTGTTCTGTGAAGTACCAAGAAAGTCTGCATGAACTGTTTTATCTTGCTAGCCAGCAGCAAAGCAGGCTGCTGCTTTCGTTTCAAAAGCTCTACATTAAATAAAAATGGAGAAACATTTTGTATTTTTTTAATAATGAATTTGACACTTCCTTACAGCTTTGTTTTCTTGAATTTTTAGAGAAAGAATTTTATAATTCAGCTGATTTGGAGTTTAAATTGCTTTTTAATGGCAGGCTTTGTTTGAGAATCTGCTGAGTTCCTGTTTGAATCACAGGCAAATGTATTGCAGGATCTCAGTGCTGTGACTGCCATTTACAATGTTCTCATGTTGTTGTTGTGATAGTGCTATGCTGCTGCAGTTGTAGACCAACCCCTATTTTCTTGGGAATTGTATGAATCCACAACAAAATAAGGCACCTGCCTCGAGTTCATGTTAGTTCATGTATTTAGAAATAGCTTTCTGTACAGAAAAGTGGCAGTGAACCACTTATTTTTCAGCTGAGCTTTCACGGAGTCTTCCCCAGTCACCAGCGGTTCACACTAATCTTCGGGGAGACACAGGCACAGAATTCAGTGCTGTATGGACAAAGTGAAGCTGCTGATGCTTGTTCCTCAGTGGTGCTCTTTGTTCTTATTAGACTTGAAGGTGTAGCGTGTTTTACAGTGTATGCAAAACTAAAGCCTGGCTTTTCTGAGTGCCTCTGTGGGTGGATGGCAGCAGGCTGGCGGCAGCCATCCGCCGCGTGCAGTTGGTCGTTCTCCCTCTCTGGCATATGGTGCTGCCTTGGAGGTGCTCTCTGCAGCGAGCATCTGCCATCGGGTCAGGCAGGCAAGCCCCTGGCGCTTGTCCGTGTCACGCCAGCTCTGCTGATGGGACACTGTGGGCTTCCTCTGCTCAACAGCCAGGTCTGGTCTTGAGAAGGGCCTCCAGGATGCTCAGAGAGACAAAATCACCTCATGTGTTACACGCAAAGTAAACAATGATTTAAATGACAGTCTTCCCAGCAGGTATACACCACCCCAGTTCTTATCCCAATGGAAGACCTGGCAGAGGAAATTTGATATCAAACTCAGAGTGATTACTAGGATAAGATGGCCTGCAGATAGCCAGGCCAGAAATGTTGCATCATGCAATGTTGCCAACCAACCAGAAAACCAAGAGAAATCTATTTCATATTAAAAGTCATCAATATTTTAAAAGAACATGAAAGCTACTGCTACTGGGCTTTAAAACTGTCATCATACTAATTTACTGTATTAGTTTCTTCTTGCATTTTCTTCCTTGTATAATCTTCCATTGAATGGATGTTGCTGCTTCTTTTTTCCTGGATTTAATTTTCCTTCTTGTTCCAGTTAGCTTCATGATGCTGTTTAAAAGCATTTGAGAGGAAAAATGAAATCTGCCTTTTTTCTTCCTTCTGTGTTTTGCCCACTTCTGAAATTAGCTGCTGTGTGTTTTCTGTAACAGTTTTCTTGTATGAGCCGTTGGAAACTGGTGAAGAAGTTCCATTTTCAGTGAGGGAATCCACTGTTAGAGATTTTCTTCTACTGATGATATCAGCGGTAACTTTATTTGGGGAGGAATGCCTGATCAAATCCTGTAGCTCTTTATGAATATGTATTTGTTTAAATTTCTTTAAATGAACGACTTTTGGATTGACATTTCTTTTATTTTTTAACTTTGTGTCTCTGACAAGCAACAGATAAACAGGTAAATTTTTTACCAAAATAACAGCTAATATAGTAAGTGGTCTCACTTGGGATAAATATGTTACTATTCAGTTCTACTAAAAGACTTTCAGGAATAGAGTTATTTTCATTGTATTGCAAAAGACCCAAAACAGAACAAAATAAAACAAAACCCTCTCAGACAAATCTTTCTTTTCCTCTTCTAAATTAAGTTATTGTCCTGGTTTTGGCCAAGGACAGGGTCAATTTTTTGAAGTAGCTGTGAGGGAGCCTGAAGCCATGTGGGCATGGCCAAGACCCTAGTAATGTTATTCAATACCATCTCACTCATGTCATTGCCAGAGTGGGGGAAAAGGACTCTCTCACTTATGAGAAGGAGGTTCTACTGCTGTTTCCAGTAAATTGCTCTTATCTCAGCCTGTGGTCTTTGCCTTTTGTGCTTCCAGCTGGAAGAGGAGGGAAAGAACATAATGGTGTGGGTTTTTTCTAGTGGGACTATGAAAATGGAGAATACCATTCCTTAACCACAACAGTTAGACAAACACAGTTGTACATGGTAAACATGAAACCTATAAATCCCACAATCTAAGAAGATTCAGCACAGAATTTCTTACTCTGTAGGAAAGGGAAGTGCTTTAATGTTAAACAATACCAAATTAGGCAACAGTGTAACTCACATATCAGTAATATTATTTTTAAGAGATATATCCCAGGCATTTGCAGTCCTGGTTATAATTAATTAGACCTTCAGTGACCTGTGGGGAGTTTAACAAAGGCAATAAGAGAAAATCCAGAAATTTCAGTGACTTTCTGATTGCCCTTATTAAATAAGGCTGGAAAGCACATTGTAACTGAAGAGAACGAAAACATCTCTTCCTTATTTTTCAGCATTTGTTGGAAAATGATGGAGAAAAATATCAAGAAGGACAGCAATTGTTATGAAAGATACCATTTTGTGGAAGGGAAAACTCACTTGTAGCCAGTCTGTCCTACAGAAGCAATTATGACTCTGACGCAGAGTTCTTGGGTATGCTCAATATCAGATTTCTGCTTTACCACTCTTTGATGGTGGTGGTAAGCTATGCATCTCCAAAATTTAAATTAAAACTATTAGTAATGATTGAAATAATCCTTCATCTAAAAAAATCAGATTGACTGATGGAAGGACCACAGATACTTCCTCTGACTACGAGCTTGATACAAACCTTGCATTTGCTGTTAGTATTTCATAGCTCTTTTGCTCAACCTGTCAAAAAGGAGGTTGTATTTTCCTCTAGTACATGTACACTGAAGTGTACTATGTATTTCCTCTGCAAGTTTAGCTACTGTGTCATTATAATGATATCAACAGCCTTGATTTATATTCCTTTAGCAATACTACCTAACTTCTTGTTTACTTTCTTTGCTACAACTGGATACTTGGCTAAAGGCTTTAAAGGATTTTTCTGTAATAACTTCCAATCTCTTTTTATGCTGAAAAATCTTTCTTTAGCTGATAGTCTGTCAGTTTGGTTCTTTGTTTCAGGGCTTGTCACTCTGCATTCATCTACATTTGCTTTTGGCAAGACCAGGGTCTTTAATGATAGAAATCTTTTCCTCTTCAATTGCAGTTTCCATATGATATGTTGTGGCTCCTCATCTAATAACACTTACAGACTTCGAAATCTTCCCCTTTAACACTGTTGTTTGGGTCTTTTAGCTGGAGAAAAAGACAAAAAAATTAAAGGCAGGAGAGAATAAGGCATTCAAGGACACATCTCTGACTTTTGCAGCATCTTTTTGCTGTATTCTTGTTAACCTGTTTATGTCCAAATTTTGACCAAAAACCTTAAAACTAATAGAACCTTCTGGATGAAAATGTGCACTTTGTTCAGTAGATTATCCAGGTCTTGAGAAAAGCACATCTCAGGTCTTTGGTCCTAATTCAACATAATGTGAAAGTCCCTTCCTAAAGAACCTAAATACTGAAAAATATTTAATATTTCTTGAATTCTGAGGAGTGAATGGACTTGGTTAAAAACCTGAGCATTTGCTGGGGGGTTCTTTTGATGCGTCATTTGAAGCCTGTTTAGTTTCCTGGCAGAGAGATGCTATGACTGCTCCAGGTGTGAGGCACTGGATCCACTGATCTTCGCAAAATCCTCACGAGGATAGTGCTGATGTCCCTGTGCTGTGCCCTGGATCTCTCCCAGTTAGGGGCACACCTGGCCTACACTGGAGCAGAGGTCTTTGGCTCTACCAGCCTTGGCACTCTTTCTCTTTTGCCAAACAGTGAGATTTTGGGGGTATTATAGCAGAGTGGGTGGCAGAAGCCAACAGATCAGGGAGCTGAACACCTCTGATTGTCTGAGGAGGTATCAGTGCTTGCTGGGGTTCTCTAAAGATTGCTTTGTGGATGCAGCTTTTACTGTCAGAGCCAGGCTAAATAGAAATACAAAAAACTCAGGTTAATTTCTCACTGTTTGGAAGTGTTATCTTTCTTAACGCAAGGTTAAAAAAGTTTATGGAACGACATGTCTGACATTAAGGGTGAGACAATAATTAACCTTAGTTTCTGGGCAGGTATTTTAAACACTCAAGAACAAGAATGGGCATAAACTATGAAAGGCCTCTTGCTAAAAGATATTTCCACTTGAATCTTTTACAGCCCTTCTGATTTCTGCCCTTTGGCCTCCTTCTAGTTCAGTGCGTGTCCTAGTCCATTACCAGGGAAAGCTTCACACTGTTCCATCAAACTTTTGTCAAATGATTCTCCAGATAAAATGTAACTGACATTTTTTTTCTCAGCCTCTTTTTTCACCCCGTCAGAACAGTCAGAGCAGTGATCAAACCATCGAGCCAGTGGTGTGGAAACACGCCACGCTGGTATTTTTGGCATGGCCTAGAACATCCTTTCCTAGGGAGACACGTGGAAGGGTGTAGTGAGTTGAGCCTGGCTGCATGCCAGACCAAAGAGCAAAGGCTCTCTATCATTCCCCTCTGCAGCTGGACATGGGAGAGAGAAAATATAACGAGTTCATGAGTTGAGATAAGGACATGGAGAGATCACTCACCAAATACAGTTACAGCAAAACAGGCTCAAATTAGAGATATTAATTGAATTTATGATTAACAAAATCAGAGCAGGATAATGAGAAGCAAAATAAGACCTTAAAAACATCTTTGCCTCTCTGCTTCTCAGCTCCAGCAGGGCAGGGAGACAGGGAATGGGGTTTATGGTCAGTTCACTACACATTGTCTCTCCTATTGCCCGGGGAGAGGAGTCCTTCCCCAGCTCCACTGTGGCGTCCGTCCCGTGGGAGACAGTTCTTTACGAACTGCTTCAATGTGAGTCCATCCAATGGGCTGCAGTCCTCCACAGACTACTCCAGTGAGGGTCACTTCTTCATGGGGTGCAGTCCTTCAAGCACAGCCTGCTCCCGCATGGGTCCCCCACTGGGTCATAGGTCCTACCAGGAAATCTGCTCCAGTGTGGGCTCTTCTCTCCATGAATCTGCAAGTCCCTGCCAGGAGCCTGCTCCAGATAGGCCTCCCATGGGTTCATAGCCTCCTCTCAGGCATCCACCTGCTCTGGTGTGGGGCTCCTCCACAGGCTGCAGGTGGATCTCTGCATCCCCATGGACCTTTGTGGGCTGCAGGGCCACAGCTGCCTCACCATGGTCTGCACCACGGGCTGCAGGGGAATCAGCTCCAGCACCTGAAGCATCTCCTGCCACTTCTTCTCCACTGACCTTGGTGTCTACAGAGCTGTTCATCTCGTGTGTTCTCACCCCACTCTTCTCTGGCTGCAATTACATTTGCAATAACTTTTTTCAAAATTCTTAAATCTGTTACCACAGAAACATTACCACAATTTCTAAATGGCCCAGCCTTGGCCAGTGGCATGTCCAGCTTGGAGCTGCCTAAGATTGGCTCTGCTAGACATGGAAGAAACTTCTGGCAACTTCTCACAGAATACACCCCTGCAGCTCCCCCACTACCAAAACCTGACCATAGAAACCTGATGCAAAGGTAGAGAATCCTTCACATCCCTTCCCAGAGAAATGGCAAGGACATTGAAGGGAGCTGCCTGCAAATGGGATCTCATGTTTCCAGCATGGCTGTTGAGTCAGCATGGAAGGCCAGTCACAGGCTGGGCCCTTTCCCCATGTTTATCTTCCCCCACCATGCACTTCATTGTTCACTTCAGATCATCTGCCAGATCACCTCTTGGGGAGAGCTGTTTTCATCAATCCTCAGTGGGAGTGTTGAGCAGAGCGTGGGCAGTGCCCAGTGCCACATTACTGTAATTCAGTGTTGCCAGTTTGTGCTGGGCATCAGAAAGACGTTGTCCATTCTGTTTATTGTCCCACTGCCCAGTTTAATCCTCTGTATGTCACTCTCTGGTGTCATAGGAACACATGGACAGGACTCCAGGGATTGTGGAGGTGGACATGCCAACAAATCTATAATGAATTCTTTTTTTTGACTCATGTCAACATTAGCTCAGCATTGGCATGTTTTCCACTGGATGACTTTCCTTTGTCATAAAAAGATGCCTGCTTCAACTTTCACTTGCACTTGCAGAGCATAAACTTTATTTTTAAACTAGATTTGAAGATACTGTGTTATTTGGTGAAAAGGCAAGGGGAGCAGGCAGTTGATAATCATTTAACAAACAAGAGAATCAGATAGAGGGTTTTTCTCAAGGTGTCTTGAGTCATGTTATCCTGGCCCAAGATAGGATTAACTGAACCTAAAGCATCCTGGACCATGTTTGTACAGCCTGTTTGTTCACAAAAACTTGCAGTATTTGGGTTGGCCATCTTTCTTAGGGTTTCACTAGCCTTTATCACAGAAAATGTTCCTCATGCCAACAAAAAGGGCAAGGCAAACAGCAGGGCGGCATTGGGTAGCTTAGACTGGAATCTGAAACTTTCAGGCATGAGATTAGTACTGAGTTACTTGCTTGATTGAAAAATTATCCCATTATTATGAATAGAAGCCCAGAGGAGCCCTGGTTGTGGCTGTAGTTGAATCAGCATGAGAGTATCTGGGTTGTGGCAGTTGGAAGAACGGTGGGATTCCCCAGGTGCCTGCGTGCCGTGGCCCTGCAAGGCACACCGGGAATGAAGTTCTTTTCCTCAGTGTGGTCCCTGCTATGCAACATGGCACAGCTACCACTCCAGCCCCTTCAGGTGGTGGTGCATGCTCTTTCTCTGTGGACCTGCCCTTCTTTCCCACCAGCCCCAATTTTAGAAAATTAAAATGATACAGCTGCATTATACCGCCTTCCTCTTGCCCCTCTATCTCCTCTGCTTTTCTAGGTGTCTTGTGGGGGGGTTCTCTAGCACAGCGAGTGAGGAACTGCCGACCTTTCCTTGAAGTGCCAGTGTGTCTGTGTCTCCAAAGATGTTAGCTGGATGGAGAAGTCCCAGGAAGTGTTACACAGATTTATGCAGCACTAAACCGCTCATTTTTTCAGGAAGGCAGGAGCTGGAGGATGAGGGTAAACAAGCTCTTCTCTTGTAGTCTGTGCTGTCAGTAAATTTTTTATAGAGTTGAGATTTATTCTAGTGTCAGCCCTGTGTGGTTCTGTATAGTGGAGGCAAGATGGAATAGCCTGTTTAAATAAAACTTTTGGCACTCTGTAAAGCCATCCTTTTTTTTAATCCTTGATGAATGTTTTGTCACTTCATACTACTCTTTTATTGTTAGCCCCTTTCATGCTGTTCTTCATCAGAGTGATCCTGCGCATGTTAATTTTTCATAGAGGGAGAGTGTGGGAGACATATTTATTCAGAAGTCCCTTTGTTTGGCAATGTACAGAATTGATGTGTCAGATAAGAGAGGGAAACATTTTAACTACCAGTTCCTCGCTAGGTTTTTTTCTTAGATATGGTTTTTGCCAGCAGATTGGTTTTTTTTTTTCACCAGAAGGCAGCTAGAGAAAAGCCCACCCAGCCATTAGGGTGCTTGACATCTTCCTTGGCACATGTAGTGACACCCTCCCCCCCACATCCAACAGCCTGGACTGGAGGCAGCATTGGGAAGCGAGGCAGAGCAAAATGTCAACGTGACATCTCCTGGCCACCAAGCAGCAGTGTGTGGTTCCTTCCCACTGACGACATGAGGCTGTGCAGGGAGTTTCTGCGAGCTGGCAGTTGTAGAAGTGATTTCTTATAGTGTGCAGCCCTTCTGCTGGTGTAAAAAGACAGGCTGTGTAAAAACATGATGCTTCAGAATTATGGCAAACCACAGTGCAACAGAGAGCTTTTCTTAGTACTTGAAATAATTCAGAGGAAAAGCAAAAGGCAGCCAGAACTGTCTGACTGGAGAATCTTCAAACAAGGAGGGATGTTTGTACATAATGAAGTCAATCTGCAATGTCAGATGCAAGCAGAGATTTCAAAATGTGTTGTAATGTACTCGGTAAAAATCTGAGATTTTGAAATATTTTCAGTCTAAAGTAGGACTGCATAAGTGTAGACATACTTTGTTTCTCAAGAGACTTGAAAATTATGGCATTTCTTTATGTTTATTTCAGATTCTCTGCAGAGAACTGCTGTAACAGAAGGTAATACATAGTCATATTAAAGTGGAATTTAGTAAGAAAAATAAAAAACATTGAAAATAGAAGGGCTTGGTATATTAGTAAGAAAATCTAAGCACAATACTACCAAGAGGCAGATATGATTTCCCTAGAAGAAGAATTTGGTTTTTTAAATACAAAAGAAAAAATAACTATAAATTAAAATCAGTATTGGTAGTATTAAATCAGTATTAAAATCAGCAAGGTAGAATTGCAAACAGAAAACTAAGGGAAGTTATCCTGATCTGCTGAAATCTAAAGAGAAAATCATTAGCATAACTGACATTACAGTGATCTTTTAAATTATCCATAGGCTTCCATAAACTGATTTATCAGACATGATGGTAATAAGAAAAAACGGCAAGTTCTAATTAAACTGTGTTGATGCTTTCTCTCAGCCCTACCTCCAGAAAATATCTAGTAGTAGCGTTAGAAGACATGCTCAGCAAATGTATCCAATTTATTTCCTTGTTTGTGTGATCAGAGGATAAGATCTCACATTATGCGTGTGTGTGCAGTGTTTGTATGCATATATAACATAACCATTCCTTTTATATAACATTGATTTTTCTCACAGTTTTATAGTGATCACAGCTTTTATCCCTGGCAAAAACCAGCCTGCCTTGCAGAGTCAAACAGAATAACTGTGTCAAATAAGATTTATTTCAAGGAAAATAAATGCAACTGCCTTTACTCACACAAAAGTAAAGGCTTAAAAAAAAAAAGAAAAGAAGCTTTTGCAAAGTCCTTGTGCTTGCTTTCTTGCTTGACCAGCTCCAAGCCAGTGAAAGACTCTCAGTGATTGAAGCGGCTGCTGAGGCTAAATGAAGTTTTTAGGTGAACACTTTAAATTGAAGCTGGCTAGGAGGTTTATGAGGTAATTTGAACTCTCAGTGTGTGCATGTGTAGAACACAGGTAATAGTATTTTCCCCATTATCAGCCAGAGTCTGTCTATGAGCCAGGGTCAATACAGGGGTATACCTGTTGTGACATAGACTTATCCACAGCCACAACCACTTTGTTCCAGTGTGGCCTTGTACATGGGCTACAATCTCTTCAGAAATAAACCTGCTCCAACATGACTGACCCATAGCTGGAGTCCCTCCAGGGGTGCACCTGCTCTGTCATGGGTTTGTAGCCACACACTCTGATGTGCTCCAGCATGTCCTCATGCACAGCTACAGATGCTCCAAGGTGTATGTTCTCCAACATGGACTTCCCCTTGGACCACAGTCCCTTCAGAGGTACACCTTCTTTGGCACAGACATAGCCATGGGCAAAGATGCTTCGAGAGGTACCTGATCTGGTATGGGCTTGTCCACAGCCAGACTCTTCCAGATGTCCTGCTCCCACGTGGACTTAGCCATAGGCCACAGTCCCTTTGACTCGAGCTCTCAGTGGAGTTTCAGCCTGTCCAGTACAGCAGCACAGAAACAGCAGCAATGCCTTGATGGTCTGCCAGTGCATGGGCACTGCTGGGATGAACATTTTCCCAGGCACCATACAGTAAGGTCATAAGCAGTACAGCACTACACAAAAAGCAGCCACTAACAAGCCCTAGACTCTAATTTACAGTGAGGCGAGCAAGCCCCATTGCAAGCACAGGAGTCTGCCAATTAATAGATAAACAGCAATAACAGCCGTAAATCCAATCTGGCACATTCCAATCAAATCTGTTGTTATCCTGAACCTTCTGAGCCCCATGTTGCTTGCCAAAAAGGGCTGTTGTGGTGTAACCCCAACTGGCAGCTCAGCACCACCCAGCTGCTTGCTCCATCCCTCTCTGGGATAGAGGAGAGAATCAGAACAGTAGAAGTGAGAAAACTTGTGGGTTGAGATAAAGACAGTTTAATAGGTAAAGAAAAAGCCACACATGCAAGCAAAGCAAAACAAGGAATTCGTCCGCCATTTCCCATGGGCAGGCAGGTGTTCAGCCACCTCCAGGAGAGCAGGGCTCTATCAAGCATTACAGTAACTTGGAATGACAAATGCCGTCACTCCAAATGTCCTCCAATTTCCTCCTTGTCCCGGCTTCTATTGCTGAGCAGGACACCATATGGTATGGGATATCCCTTGAGTCAGTTTGGGTCAGCTGTCCCAGCTGTGTCCCCTAACAACAACTCATGCACCCCTAGCCAACTTGCTGACAGGGCAGCAGGGGAGGCCCAAAGCTTTGATGTTGTGTCAGCACTGTTCAGCAGTACCTAAAACATCCCTGTGTTACAACACTGTTTTCAGCTCAAATCCAAAACACAGACCTATACAAGCTACTGTGGAGAAAAGTAACTCTATTCCAGCCAAATCCAGCACATATACGTGTGTCTGGATTTTCTCAGTTGTATTCTCTAGATATCTTGGCACATTTTGAATACTTTATAAATGTGCCTGGGATTTAGGGATATCTGATAACCGTAGCCCAGATGCCCCTGCTCCAGCTGCTGCACATCAGCATTTCATAGTAGTCTCATCTGGGACTCTGGATGTAAGAATGATCTTATTTGAAGCCTCTGAACATGTGTGCTCTGTTGTAGAGCCATGCATTATAAGTTTGACACTTCTGAAAGGTCTTCCAGGTCTCTACTATCCATGCTGTTTATGCATGTACAAGGGTTCTGATCACTCTCTGAAGCCAAAAGCTTGTGCTTTACAGTGCACACACATTTCAGCCTGGTAAATTCAGTACATGGAGGTTGATTTGGTTCCCATGGAGATCTCAGACTTTGTTGTCAATTTTGAGGGTCATATTCAAGTATTGTACTTTTCAGGAATAAGAATGTGATTTTTTTTCAGGTTTGTCTTTAATTTAGTGGGGCAAAACAATCCTGCTAGCTGGGCACTCTAGTTAAAAATGGAATTTCAAATAAATCGTATTCAACATAGCTTGCACATTTTTGTCTGTAACTGAATCGTTCTCTCTGGTAAGCACCTTTCAGATACTTGATCCCCTTTTCTGCCATAAAACTGACCTTTCTTTTATGGTAACAAAAAGTATTATGTTTTCTCTTCTCAGCCTGCCCTAAGTGACCTGTGATTTTCTTGACCTGGAAAGGAAATACTGAAATAAAAATATAATTCTATAATGAGTTAATGTGCTGTAGATTCATTACTATTTTTGCAGAAATTATTCTCACTTCATTAGCTTGCTCTCCCCTTACATCCATTTTTATAAGAATTACTATGAAGCCAGAATTTGATTAGTGCTACCTTTGTCAATTCAAGTTATTAATGATTAGTTAATTCTCTCAAGGAATCTATTTTTACTGCATCAGCATTCATTTTAAGCCATTGAATCTCATGTTTAAACATTTTTAGTACATACTTTTCAATTATGTAGTCACAGTAGAGTAAAAAAAACATTAAATACTTCCTTACAGGTGACTTGTGAAGCAGGAATGATTTATGTCTGATTTTCACAGCTCTAAAAATAGTGCATAATGTTACACGGTGTATATGATGCAACTCACGAGCAAATCTATTCTTACATTCTAGTCTTAGCTTTGAATATCACTTCTGTAGAGGAACAGAAACAAGTGACTTCTTACTTAAAAAGAAGAACATTATTTCCTCACTAGTAATGGATGTACAAAACTGTTAAGGTGATTTTCTTGTTGATAATCTAAGTCTCGTCAACATTTTCTCAGCTCTTCATAGTGTTTGAAGAGACCTTTTCCTTCCAAAATTTGCAGATAAGAGTACCAATTGTATGTCTAGAATGACCTGACATCGTACATAAAAATAAATGTACTATTCTAAAAATGACTGGAAATGTAAATATAAAGCAGCAGGTACAAGATGTAGGACAAAGTAAATGGGACAATTGCTGGTTGGGTTGTCTTTTTCTTACATCTTTGTGGAACTACAGTAAGAATGAACAAGAATGTGTGCTTCTTGGAAGCTTTAGACTGCCCTAGTTGCACTTTGTGTACTGTATGTGGATGTTGGGAAGAGAGAAAAATAGAATTCCCTAGAGAATGTGCTTGAGGATAAGCGCCAGGTCTCCAGGGAGTGTTTGCATGGCTGTAAGAACAAACTGCGTAGTCTGCAGAGGGACTATGCCTCGTGTCTGAGGGGAATATTTTCTTACTGAGCCTTTTCAGTGCAGTGCAGAAATACCAGGAGAGTCTCATGAGGACACTGTGCAGATGAGAGCAGTTGGAAGTGCCTGTGCTCGCCGCATTAGGGTAGCCATCTACCAGCCCTTTGAGAGAAGGGACAGTTGCACAGGAAGTATAATGATGTCTGCAAGAGTCTGCAGAAGACCCACTACCTCCTAGGCAGCCCGACTGAGTAAAAGATGTGGAGAAGGAGCTATGATGCCTCAGAAACACCATCCTCTGCCCTTTCTCTGGTGTTGAAATCTCACTAGAGCTGAAAGCTCCAAGTAGGACTCTCCAGAGACACTGTTTAAGAATGCATAGCCCTCGAGCTCCCTCAGTTGGCTGTGTGTCTTTTTTTTTAAATCTCGCACAGACAAATTAAATAAGTAATTTAGTGCATACTTTTAGTTGCTGACTTGCAGGATCAGATCATGTAAGATCGCATGCTGTTTTAGGAGATTGTCTGCTTATTGGTGCTGTTAAAAATACTTGTTTTCCACCAGTTTTTCAGGGCTTCTCACATCCCTTTTAGAAGTTGTATGCTCATAATTCCACCTCATAATTTTTCATGAATTAGTACTCAATGTTAAGATTATATTGCTAGGAAGATTTGCTGGTCTGGTGTGGAGTGAATTTGTAGGTGTTCTCAGACACAGAGACTATCATTACTCCGTGGGCTCAGAGGCTGCTAGTATTTCCATTGCTTGCAGACTGTTGATGTCAGATTTTTGTATATACCAGCCAAATTAACAGAATTCCCCTCTTGCCACAGTTGTACTCCAAGTTCTTATCTAATTTTCTGAACCTACTTTTCTACATGTTTTTGCTATTCACATGCAGTGAATCCAGTATGAAATTCCTTTGATTTTGTCAAATTAAACACTAGTTTGTTAGCCTGCTAGATCCCCTGTACAAGTAGTACTTTTGGTGGAATATTTCTTACAGGATAGTGGTTATATGTTTTTAAATTTTTGGGATTTTTGTAAATCCATTAACTACATCTAGGCAGATTTACATTGTGTTGTCACTTTTTGACAGCATGGCGCTAAAACCACTGAAATTGGATTGACTGTTTCTGAAGAGTGGTTCCGTTACTTAACTGGGCTCTGGAGATTAGATATACTGGATGGCAAATTCCCTTTCTTTTTCTTTCTTAATTCATTTCTGTTTCATGGTTAAATAGACTATGTGCTATCAAATGAATTCAGATTTTCAAAGTATTCCCAATATACTTTTTATCAATAGCTATGCTCTATGAAGTTATCACTGCTTTTTAACTGCTTCATCACTTTCTTCCTGGTTATTAGTTTGGATAAAGTTGTTCCATGTTCAGGATTTTTCTTGATTCTGTCTCTTTATAATGGTCTTTGTTTTATTTCCCTAATTGTATTTAAAAAAAAAACTTCTTCCTCTTTCTTAAGGATTAACTCATTTGATTTTAATTTTCTCTTTTCATTTCTCTTGTGGTTATTTCACAACTGTGAAAATCATTGTATATAAATCACCAGTTCCCATTTTCAGCAAGGTTTCTTTTTATCCACAAACCTCCAATCAATCTCTCTGAAGCTGAACTGGCCTTCTTGCTAAGCTCTTATAGAATAAAATGCCATCCCAGTTGAATTCGTGTGGGAGTTTTGTCATTCATGTCAATGACTTCAGTGCTTCACTCACAGTTAACATACATTAGGTTTTAATTATAATGCCTTTTAGGCACCTCCAGCCTTCTTCCTGCTCCATGGCTTTTAATTACTTCCCATGCTATTTACTCCTCCTAATTCCACTCAGCTTGTTTTTTTTTCTGAAGCATTTTTTTTCTCATTGCTTGTCAGAACACAGGAGAAGGATGACACCTTAGGAAAATAGAAATATAGCCAAAAGGGAATTAAAGTAAATGTTAAGCATTAATCATTCTCTAAACACAAAATACCTATTAATTTTGATGGGCTTCATGGGAAAGATGACTTCTGCGTGCCGTCCAACAAAGGAAAGGAGCCTTGCAGTACACAATTATCACATCTCAAGCACAGAGTGGTAACGTGTTTAAGAATTATGAAAGAAAAAACACCTGTGACACACCTTGTGGTCCTATGATAGGGAATTTTAAAGATTTTTTGCCCTAGATGTTACATAGAACCAAAAATGATTGACAGTGATTGCATATCAGAGTAAGACACATAGAATTTCTGGTCATCTGCTGTTTTTCAATTTTTGATAACAATATCATGTGTGCTGAAGTACTGTGGCTTTCTAGTCTTTATTAGCTTGCTCCTTTTTGTCCTTCTGAATACTGGTTAGGCAATTTTGCTAACTGCGTTTGTATAAAAATGTCCTGTGTCCAAAGAATTCGTGATCAAATAAGCTCTATTAATGAAATAAAGCTGAATCACTCTGTTGTTTGTGAATTTTCTCATGGCTGGTCTACAGTTCTGAAGTTGCAGATTTATTAAGCTATTAAGAGAAAGAAAGGTGATTTTCCATGTTTATCTGTGCATTTCATGCTCATATATGGATTTTTTTCTTACAAGGGATGATATCTGTTATTTACTTCAGGTTTGTGTAACAGCTTGATGCATAAGGGCTGGTCTTACTGATTTCTGTATGGTCTGACCTTCAAAGCTCCTCCCTCTTTACATGAGACAGTACTTTGTTGGGCCATGAAAAGGCCAGTAGTAATGGTGTTTAATTTCTTTGAGCAAGATGTTCTACAAAGAAACAGAACTACTGGTAATACCAACTCGGTATCATGACTTACAGCTTTTTGGCATGTCTTGGAAAACGTAACTGGTCAGTACTAACTGGAGAGAAGCTCTATGAGCATCTGCAGGCTGCTGAAGGGGAGATCATCTTACTGCACTAAGTAAGTGCATGAGTTTCTTTCATAGTGGAAACACATGAAGTGAAATGCCACTTCAATGATAAAATGCTGAATATGTGAGACTAAAGTGCCAGTATGTTTCTTCAGGAACAGCATTAAATAAAATTCCTAAGAGCAGAGGAGGAGAATATGTTGCCTGTAAGTGTCTAAGCAGAAGTAATGGTATTTACCTGCAGTCAGATAATAAGAATAGGAGTCCAGTGTGGTGATGTTCTTGTTAGAGAACTGATCAATTTCAAAAGGTTTTGTCAGGATCAATCCCAAGGAATTGAGGTGCTATCTAAAATCAGCATATATTTTTCAGACTTCTGAATACAGCAAAGTAATTATTGAAAAAAGGGTTCTTGTGTATAGTGAAAACAACTATCCTCTTTTAGAATTATTTTTTCTCTCAGAAGTATTGCTGATGTCTAGAGTCCCACTGTATGCAGCCGTTCCATTGTCATGCATATACTGTCCCTGTCCTGGCTGCACAGAGGAAGTAGAGAAGGAATTACTCTGGTCGTTCAGTCTAAAAATAGTTTTGACAACAAAGAGGTGAAGCTAGCTAGTTTAGTAGTGGGCAGGGCACGAGTGCATTCTCATTTGTTTCTTACCAAGGCTGGTACTCCCACGGTAATTCATTTTTTTAACAAAAAAAATCCCCCTTTTGTTTATAGAATTTAGATTTTTGGCAATCTTGAGCCATCCATCAATCACTTTGCCTCTTAAGTACTAAAACATCAGTATAGATATTCTGAACTTTCTGCTTTCTCTTTGATATCTTTTCTGACTGGTAACACTATCTGAGTCCTCTCAGTTGACGTCATTGAGCAGTAAAAGCTGGAAATAGGTCATTGCAGAATTTGTAGATAGTGTTACTTTTCCGACAATTAAGTAACATTAGTTCTTATTTCCCACAGTATTGGTAATGGTAACTTAACCTCATCATCCTTCTCTTCAAAACCTAGGAAAGGCAATCCGAGTTTGCCTGGGGCCTGTTTCCTGGTGCCGAGACCCTTGCAAAGAAGTTTGAGCAAAACACCATGGCAAAGAGATTAATCATGGGAATTGATGCTGCTCTTTGAAAGAGGCCCAAACCTTTTCAGATGACAGAGCAGGCTGCTACTAGCAGTAGCTCTTTCATAGTTTTAGTGACAATGGAGGTAGACAGACGTTCTTAGAGTAGATACTTCTTTTGGTAATGGTAAAAGCATTTTATTGAGCAGTTGTCTTATTCCTGCCACTTACATTCTGTCTGGATTTTTTGCCATCTGCACAAGAAGAGTGGTCAAGAGAAGCTTGGACTGTGCTGCTGTGACAGGAACTTACTGCTGCTCTGGGCTCCTTTGTGGAAAGGACATTCTTTTCTGTCGTGGTGCCCGCATGGACAATAGGACCAAACACCAAAAAACCCTGTCTGCTTTGAATGTGGTGGTTTTTTCTGAAGTGTTTCTCATACAGCTTCTCTGTAACAGGCAAAAATATCTTGTAAAGAAAAGAACCCTCCAAAACAAAACACAAAAATAATCTCAAGCCACTAACTCAGCAAAACTCCATCCTGGCAGAAAATAGTAATGTACTTCCTATGTACTTAGCTATAGCTAGTGCTGACTGCTTTAGGAAAGCAATTCTGAGGGTTTGAAATGCCTATGTTTGCTTCTTCTGTGATTTTTCAGTTCTCTGCTGTTGCTGTATGTGGCAAGACAAGCTGCAGATCCACTGTTCTGAAAAGATGTGTTGGGGCTTGGGAGAAAATTTAGAGCCTCTGGATGTTCTTTGCTTTAAAGAAGTCATCTGGTCCTCCATCACCAGGTGATGGGGGCTGCGTTCTGCACAAGGGAAACAAGGGGGAGATTCTAGAGCAGCAACTTGTTATTCACAGGTTTTGTACACACTTTCTAGAGTTTAGACTGACTGACTTCTTTGTTTCCTTCTCAGACCTGAGGATTTCGGAATACTCTCCAATTAATGGATTGGCTAGAAATAGTTTTTAAGAAGGGGGAAAAATTATTTATCAGTTGAAAAGAAGGAATTTGTTACACAGAGGTGAGACAGGGCAGGTATAAACTAACTGTCATTAAGTCTAATCCCATGTAATCACTGTGAATTATTACAATTATTACAACAGATGTGTTGTTCAGGGGTTCACACAGGAGTTGCCTCATAGAATCTGATGTTTAGAGAACATCTGCTGCACAGAGAATCACATATCATCCATAACAAAGTGATTCCTACTGCTCCGTGACAAATGTTACGACAAGACAAAAGTAGTGAAAGACCAAAAAGAGGCAACTGCAATGTCACAGTAAAGCAAATAAGAGAGATTGAGGGACATGCCCACATCCTATGTCTCTAAGATGTCAAGGATTTATCCAGCTACAGCTGAGTAATCTCAAGAGGCAATCACATTGTCAAAAGTCCAGTGATCCCCACTCATTCTTCTGAAGGAGAAGTTGAAATTCATTCTGATGTGAAGATGGAGAGTCATTTGAGGTTCCAGCGAGACAGTATCATCCATGGTACTGGATGATCTCCTTCTTGCTTTACCAATGGGGGTAAATTCCAACGCATGAGAGAAAAAAACCAACATAAATTAAGCTGTTTGTCAAAATGAGTCCAAAGCCTGAGTCACACAGGAGAAGGACCCAACTTCCTTGATGTGCAATGTTTTACCACCATCTCTCTGCTAATATAGCATCCATCTTCATTAGTGTGAGCTATCTGTGGTTGAAAGCTGTCAGAACTACCTAGCAGCACAATTTCATTTGAGAAATTACTAATATCAGCTCTTCATACTGTTGTTCCAAGTCTACATCCTTGTTAATGAAATGAGAAAAACTTGTTGGTATGGTCAGCACTTTAGTTTGTTTATTACTTGTTTGCATTTTTTCCTGAAGTTTGTGAAGCTATATGCACTAAATTCTGCTTGTAGAAATGTATTTTCAAAAAATGACCTAGAAGAATATCTTGAAGGAAAGAGTCCCATCTACCATCATTTCTTGGCCTGATGAGATGGGACACTACTGCCTACATATAATTCCATGTATTGAATGTCATTTAACATAATCCTTGGTGCAGTATCCAGTTTTTCTTTTGCATGGTGTAATGGTCTAACAATGGTATTCCCCAGTTTGGTGCTCCCACTGAGGTTCTCCAAACCATGTGCCTCCTGCTCACTCCCCCTTCCCCTTCTCCTGTGCTGGGCTGGAGAGCAGAGTTGGAGGCATAAAAGGTGAAGATCGGGAGCTGGGGTAAGAACAGTTTACTGGAAACAGCGATGAGTTAAAAAACCAAACAGCAGCAGCAACAATACTAATGACAGAGGGTGCAAGAAAGAGGAGAACGATTCACACAGAAACCCCCAGAAACTGACAATACCTGACCGTGCCCTCTGCCACGCTATGCGGACCTGAGGAGAGCCCTTCTGCATGGAAGAGACTCCCTTCCCCCCACCACTGGCAATGGCAAGGTGGTCTAGAATAACCTCTGGGTCCTGGCCATATCCCCTCCTGGATACTGCAGAAATTAACTCATTCCTGGCCATATCCAGGACATTTGGAGACAAAATAATATATTAAAAGAAGTCGGTTGTATTTTATCCATTAAGATTCTGAAAAATTAAATACATTGAGAATGGTTTCTTGTAAAGCATACACTGGGGAGCATATTTGAAATTGGCAGTTCTATGGCCAGATGCAGACCTCTGTACAATTCTGTTCTCTCAGCAAAAACTAATAAATCCTAAATATTTTATTCAGAATCTAGGATTTATTTCTGTTTAGCAAAAGAAAGTTTCCATGTTGACAGCAGATCATAGAACCATAGAATAGAATCATTAAGGTTGGAAAAAACTCCCAGGATTGAGTCCAGCTTTTGACCAATCAGCACCTTGTCAACTAGATCATAGCACTAAGTATGCCCAGTCAATTCTTGTACACTACCCGGGATGGTAGGTCCAGCACCTCCCCGGGCAGTTCATTCCAATACTTAACAACCTTCCCCATGAAGAAATTCTTCCTGATATCCAATCTGAACCTTCCCTGGGGCCATTTCCTCCTGTCCCATCACTAGTTGCCTGGGAGAAGAGGCCAAGCCCCATCTCTCTACAACCTCCTTTCAGGTAGTTGTCAAGAGCAGTAAGGTCTCCCCTAAACCTCCCTTTCTCCAAGATAAGCAATCCCAGCCACTTCTCATAGGACTCACTCTCTAGACCCTTCACTAGCCTTGCTGCCCTTCTTTGAACATGCTCCAGCACCTCAATGTCTTTCTTGAAGTGAGGCACCTGGAACTGGATGCAACACTTGAGGTGCAGCCTCACCGGTGCCAGTGAGGTGGGATCATGTTGTAGCGAGGTGGTGACTTCTTTCTGTGCTGTACTTAGAAATGACAGCTGAGATGATTAAAAATTAAAGGAAAGTGTTTCTTCAGGTCCTCAGATGATATTCTGGTATAGGAATAGGAATTACACTGATGTAAGGTCTCTTATAAGATCTAGAAATAGCTATAATTAGTAAGACTAATTAACTATCTGTATGGTTCCTTTTTCAGTAATGGGAGCTAATCAGCTGTTTTGTGTGTGTTTTTTAGTGTTTGTGATCTTGTTTCGTGTCATATTAATGCCACTATCTAGTAGGAAGCAAACATTAATTAGTGCATAATTTACAGTAGGTGAAGCAGAGGCTTGGGTGGTTAATCAGTTTTAGCAGAGGATTTTATCTAGAGCTGTTTGTGGGATTTCCCAGTAGTGAATCTTTATGTAGTATTTTACTGTCATCTCAGTTGATGCCATATTAAAAGTGTCCATGAAGAATTATTTTGATGTATTTAGAAGTCTGACCTAAGGTGCATGAGAGTGCACAGAAGTTTTAAGGACAGTTAATGGCAAATTTACAGAGGCCTTACTATTGTCCAGTTCCAGATGGATAAGTCATACACCCCAGTGATTCTATGGTCCCCAAAGAAACTGTGTTGCCTAGCACACTAAAAAATTATTTAGGAAAATGTTTTGTTCCAGATTTTCAGGAAGAACCTGGGATTTTCCTTGTCTTTCCCTCTTAAAGCATGGTTCTATGACTAACCCATCGGTCATACTGACAATGTTGTTGAAGAAAAGACGCCCCCAGGTGCCACTGTTTCATCTATCGACATGAGAGAGAAGTGCTCCTGGTTCCTGTTTGTGTGATGAGTCACCCAGCCTGGTACAACCTGGGGCCCTGGTGGGCAGGTAGGCACGGACCAGCCATGTGCCCTGGCAGGAGGGACAGCCAGGAGCCTCCTGGGCTGTGTAAGCAGGGGTACAACCAGCAGATTAAGGGAAGGGATTATCTGCCTCTTCAGCACTGCATCTAGATACTGCATCTGGTTTTGGGCCACTCAGTGGGAGAAGACAGATGAACTGCAGTGAGTTCAGCGGAGCTCCAGGAAGCTGATCAGGGGCTGGAGCATACGTCCTGTGAGAGATGGGGGAGCTGGGGATGTTCAGCCTAGAAAAAAGATGATTTCAACGGGACTTCACGGAAGTCCCCCTCACACCATACCTAGGGGATGTCAACCAGGAGACAGACTCAGGCATTTTGCACTGGTGCATGGTGGGAGGAAGAGGAAATAGTTGACATAAGTTGCAACATGAGGTGTTCAGACTGGATTTAAAGGAAGGCTGTTCCTGTGAGAACCGTCAGGCAGTGAAGCAGGTTGCCTGGACAGTCTGTGCAGTCTCTGTCCTTCTCTACTCTCAGCAAAGTCACTGAAAGGCAGCATGTGGCTTATTTGTTTTTTCACCTGTCAAACACCGCCCATGGCTTCACTCCCTGAGAAATCCATAGGGCTGTTTCTTTTCCTTGGGGAACAGAATGTCACCATTTGCCGAGAAGAAGTGCAAGGTGGAAATGGTTTCATTAGAGGGTGTTAAATTTTATAGTTCCTTCATCACATGTGTCAGATTAATAGGAAGAAAGTGTTTTAAATGGTTGACTTTAATTAGAAGAATGGAGAAGTCTGCCAACAGCAATAATCCAGTTTTGGTGACCAAATGTTTAAGTCATTTAGAAGTTATTCCATTTATTCTTAATGCTGTTCTCATTTATAGAAGTGTAATCTATTTGGAAAAATACCGGTGCTAATGGTATGCTTCACAGAGCACAAATTATGTTGCAGAATATTTAAAATAATTTTTTTTCCTCTAGTCTTTCCCTTTTGCTATTACATTCTGTAATGCTTTTAGCATCATTTGATACATCTGGTCATAAAGCGTCACATTGCTCTTAGTTTTACCATTTGGTAAGTATTTGCACCTGTTACAAAGGCTCTTTTTTACAGTCTCTGTATCATTGCCAAGCTGAGACCTTGATCAGCATAAAGCTACAGAGATGCCAATTAATGCTTTTGTCATCTCAAGGGCTGATTACTGTAATTCACACTTTTAGGGACTTTTAGCCCATACTGTTAGGAAATTGCAGCTGACTCATAATGCTGCCATGAGGATTCTCTTAGAAATGTGATTATATGAATGTTTTATTAAATTTAAAATCTATTGTTTGTAGAAAAATTCATATTAATTATTATATTGCGTTGGACCAGGCTCCCAGGGAAGTGTGTGAGTCACCATTCCTGAAGGCATTTAAAAGATGTAGATGTGGCACTTAGGGATGTGGTTTACTGGTGGAGTTGGCAGTATTGGGTTAATGGTTGGACTTGATGTTCTTAAAGGTCTTTTCCAATCTAAATGAGTCTATGATTCTATGTATTTGGGAGATCTTAGGCCATTACTATTATAAGCCTGTCATGTGAGTAATCATTTTATAGTTTCTATATATCATCCAATTTACTGGGCTGTCTTGAGGAAGTCTATTAAGATTTGTACATCATCAAGAGAGTAAATTATCCATGGATATTCCCCAAGCTGAATTTGTGTTGTTTTTCAATCAACATGGAAATGCTTTGTATTTACTTGAACATCTGAATTGCAGGATTTCTACTCCTGTTTTTAATTGGCAAGTGTATAACATGGGCTTGGATGAGTCTTCTTGAAAGCTAATTAATCACAGATACTGAAATTGACCAAATGACAGTCCAGATTTCATGGTAGTTTTGAATATTAACATTTCATAGAAGAAGTAGAAAGTGTTGTTTTTACAATTTTTCTCATCTATTTTAAATTTTGACAGAAAAAGGAGAAATAATTCTCTTTCTATTAAGCAGATCTCTTTTTCAGTATTACATAGGTGAGAAAATAATGGCTTTTAGCTTTCCTAAGCAGAATAATCAGAGTGATTTTATCAATATGGGTAATAGTGTTAATCTGTTTATGCATGCCAGTCAGCCATGTCTCATTAGCAACCTTATGTTAGTAAAGTCTTTTTCCCTCTAGGAGGAAGCCTGAACCTCTGAAAAGTAATTTTGAAAGGTTGGTTTCAAAGGAAAAGCAGCTTATGTCTTATAATTCAAAGCCTAAATGAAAGCTTTCCATTCTAATAGACTCTTGGGTACCTAGTTTTTGGTCTACAGTAACACACAGACTTTGAAAAGGCTCAAAAAATTCACTCCAGTGAATCCATGGGATCAAACATATTTCTGAGAATTCAGATTTTAGCCTGGGATATAGTATTTCATTTCAGTCTACTATGGCTACAGAAAGCATCTTTCCAGTGCATTCTCTTGCTATTTGAAACATGTGAACAAAGAGAAGAATGCACAGGCAGATGGTCTCCTGAACATGGGAGCTGAGACTTGGTTTGTGTTGAATAACTATTATCTAGCCTTTTTTTTTTCACCAGCCCCAGACTGCTTAAAATGAGGAACCAACAGAAAATGTTAGCTGTTTATCAAGTCTGTTGCCTGCTGAAGAGAGAAGGAAAAATGTAGGAGCTGGGCTTTTCATAAAATGAGACCTAGAGAAAGGGCCCAGTTTCAGATCCACACTCAGGTGAGTGTGCTGTACAGATTTCTCTCTGGGTTAAAGCTCTGAGAAAAGCTAAAGGATTTTCTACATGAGATACCAAAGTACCCAAGAAGGACTCTACAATATTTCCTTTTTGTAGTCGGATTTATAGCCTTGTAATGAACTGCCTTGTTAAAACAAACATGTTCTATTTTGCAAAGCACTGCAAGAGTCTTCGTTAGTCTGGTAAAATGGAATATGTTCTCTCTCCAGGAGTAATAACTATAGGTAAGCAGAATATATAGGCTTTTTCATCTGGATATATGTATATAATCACCTCGTGAGCTGCAGGGAGCTTGGAGCTGGGAAGCATCTCCTTGCTGAGCACCATGGGGCTGTGAGGCTGGGGTAGCTGAGCCTGGCTGCAGGGCAGAGCCGGCTCTGTTGCTGTTTGTCCTGCAAGAAGCTGGCAGCAGAGACAAACCCTGAAACACCACAGTGAGAAAGTCAAAATAACTTACTGCAAACCACATAATCCTCCCAACACAATAGAAGGATTTTCTTTTTCTGTAAGATTTATTTAAAACTTACTGCAGAAAGGAAAAAGGCTCCTTGGGGGGCCCTTTGCCTGGGTGGTTGGTACTTCAGTGATCGCCTGCATTTATATTTCTTGGCTGTAAATTCTTTAGGGTGGAGATCATATTATTTACATTTAGTTGAGTGCTGCATGCTTTTCCTGGAGTTTAATCATATTTGCAAGAAATCATCTCTTCACTAGGGAAACAACCTATTTTTCAGCCAAGTTAATGTGGAATTTGGCCTATATAAGAGTGGTGGGATTTGAGCTGAGGACATCATGTTTTAATGAATGTCAAGATTAGCTATCATAGATTTATAATATACATTATTGATTTCAGATCCACCTTTGTCATTACCTCTTTTGGGAAGTTAGTGCCTTTTAATGTACTTGTTTTATATTTTCTAATTTAATAGCATTAGAAATCACGAGAGTTGAAATAAACAAGTTCCTATATGCCAACATCTTGGAAAACTGTTCCTTTTTTTTTTCATTTAAACAATGGTTAAAAAGGGCAGAATTGAAATGAAAAGTTTCTACACTATAAGTTTATTTTTTTTTACATTATAAACTTGGAAAGCAACAGCCTCAAGTCCTCAGTAAACCTATCAGATTTTAAGGCATTTATATTGCTGAAATCTGTTGATGTTCTATGAAAATTTTGGAAAAAAATGATATTATACCAAATATCTGACATAATATTATTTATTACTAAATATTTCTTAATTTTCTTCCTTTATTCTATAAATGTAGTATAAGAAAGGGAACTTTTTAGCCAAAGTATTGTGGTAATACTTTGTGAGAAAGTTTGGGGGACTTTTCCCCCATGAAATGTTTAGATATTATAGAATAATAAATTACTGTACAGATATATACAGGATAATAATTGTAGAACTAGTTGAAACTTGTCTCCTTAAACAGACAATTTGAAGGTCTCTTCAAATAAATTCTTTCAAGTCATATTTCTCTCTACTGGCTGACTTGCTAAGCTTCTTAAGCTCTCCTTCAGTTCATTAGACAGCAATGTGTGCTTCCAGTGCCAAAAGATGCAGGCTCAACTCCTGCTGACAGTGGCGGTGTATCAGGACACGCCATTGTCACTGCTTACGTAAGCGAGGCAACAGCAGAGGATGGTGGCCATTAACCATTCTTTAGCATATCTAACTTTATACTGTTTAGTCTTAGCTCCTATACTGTGGTTTGTAGCGTTGAATGAAGGAGATGGGACTTTGCTTTGATATGCTGAATCCCACTGCTCTAAATATTGGAAAAAGTATTAGGGAATTACAGTGACAAAAGACGTATGTTTGCAGCCACATAACTGCAATAAAATTCCTCTTCAGTTTACGCAGCATTAGTGGTGCTGAGAAATCAGTTTTGTACTGATAAAGATGATGTTTCCCAGTGGGAAAAAGAGTTAGTGTAGTAGATAATGTGCAACTGCCCCTTGGTATGGAGATCCCAGTTGACGAGGTCTGGTTCTCTAAGCTGGGGGAGCAAATGTGGCCTGTTTTCTTTTCCACAGTCCTCTGTCTCACTAACAGATTGTTCTTTCATCCTCTTGATACAGAATAATTTTTGTGTAGTCATTGGTGCCTTTGTAGATCTGATAGAAATCTGTTGTGTTTCACTCAATATCAAGATTAGTTTAGAACATATTCAGACATCTAGAAAGGTGTAGCATGCAGCAGTGGGCTTCTTATACAGAGGCACTTCCAGCATATGTTGTATGATACTGTTTGACAATATTCAGCTATTAGTTCTATGTGTGAGACCACACTTTATTCTAAAATAGTTATTTTTTAATCCTCGTGAAAAAGTAGGTCACCTCTTAGGGACTGGCAAAAGCAGATGAGCTGGATCTCTCCTCGTTCGCATGTTGGAACACCATACTTCAAGGAAGGGGTCTGATGTTTTCCACTTCCCTTGAAGCTGTTGAATTTTGGGGTATGCGGGGTAGTATAGCTGCTTTTGCAGGTATATTAAGGGTAGAACATGACAGGAGCAGTCCATGTTTCTGTGACAGGACGGTTTACTTTATTTATTTTGGCTTGGATTTGGGCTAATAGTGCTGTTCTTGTACTATTCTATTTATTATAATATTATATTTTAATTGGTGTAAAGCACCTTGTTTTATAGTAAATAAAATTATTGTTTCTCTCATGCTCTCCAAAGATTCCTGTATCAAGCATATACAGTTTTGAAATATCTTCAGTTACTTAAATATAACATTTCGTTGCTATTGAAGTACGAAATAAAAGTGACTAAAGTGTTTAAAAACTTTGTAGTGTTTTCTAATATGCCAAATTATCATTTGTACATCAGTGTCATTGAAGCAATGCATTTTTGCATCCATTTGTTATAAACTAGGATCTGCAGTTGAACCATGGCAGCCTGAGGGCTGTGAATGTTGTTGGGCACTATAGATGAGGCAATAGGTAGCTTGGAACTTTAATGGCACTTTAATTTTTTTTTGCAGGACAAAAAATCCCCATTGACATGTAAGAATAGGGTTGTGATGAAGAACTATTAATGAAAATTAACATAAAATACTCTTACTGCTAAAGTCCCAGTGCTACAGGGCAAGCCCTGTAACATGGCTCTTTTTCTAGGACCAGCTCTTCAGAAATTTCTCACATAACTTTTCTAAGATGATCCCAGTACTATCAGATCTGTCTTTATTTATCTTTTTTTAAAGTTCATTTTAGAATATGTAGACAGGAGTATCTCTGAGAGCGTTCTTGGAGAAAATTACAAGCTAATATTTTGAGGTGTAGATCAGACATAATGTCAGAAACTCCTGTTAGGTTTTCTCTTTCTATAAAAGACTTTGATGAATATTTGTGTCTCCATATTTTCATCTACAAGAAAGCATTTTGGAACACAGCTGGGTTAATTCTTCTATTGGTTTGCTTGGATTCACAAGTACTCTGTTTTTAAAAATAAGCACTAATAAAAAGTGACTTGTATATCAGCCCTTCTAACTGTTCAGTAATTCATTGATTAGTCATATGACAGCTATCAAAGCTGCAATGTGGAAAACTTTGGGAGGTCAAAGAGTGTCTGAGTTATTAGTCCATTATTAGCAGTTGTACAATAATTCATGATGATGTTTCTATAAATATCTTAAAAATGAATGAAGGCAATCAAAAGAAACAGGTTTTAAACAGAGCAATATAACATTTCAAACATGCTGTTTGAAAAGAGGAAAAATCCAGGACAAAGAAGACAGATAAGCCTTACCACAAACTTAATAAGACTTTGGATCCAACCCAATGAGAGTTCTGAAGTTGTTTCAGTAGAAATCACTCTGAATCATATTGTGAGTATGAAATCACTCCCAGATTTTCATTGACTCTCCTGGGACTGGCAGCATCCAGAGACTTTATTTTGCTTGAAATATTTTTGGAATCACAGCTGTAACTTGTGTATAATTCTTAAATCTTATATCATTAAATATCCAATGCCTCATCAAAGTCTAGGTATCTAATGATTAGAAAAGTTCTGCTATCAGAAATAAAAACTGTTCAAAATATTTGGTGGGAAGAGTCCATGAAAATTATTATCTTCTAAGTACTTACTGCACTTTGACTCTGTGAAGCAAATAACTGTAATCCAATGGATAAAATAAATTTTCCAAGCATATACTGAAATATGCATGGAGTATGCATGGTGTGAGAAAATTTCAGGACTGCATTATTTCTTAATTTGTGGGGTTTTTTTTCCTACTGAACTCATGCACTGCTCATTTGGAAATCTGAATCTTATGGTTGGGGTCTTACCTTTGTATCCCATGAAATCCTTAATTTGCCTTATCTTTCTGTGCGAGTATGAGGCTCACATGGAGGAACTTCTGATTTATCAGCAAAGTTTTCATCTCAGCAGAGGGCATAAGAATGGTCACAGTGTATTGGTGGTATTTACTAAGTGGTTAGCTTATACTTAGCTGCCTTGTATAGAATAATAATTGTGTTCCAAATACACTTCCGACTGATCTTTAGTAATTTAAAGTTCCTTAACTTCTCTCGACAGACTTAAGTCTTTGGCCAAATATATCTTTGAAATTGGGTCATCTTAAGGAGAGTCCCTGATTCCCCTGTTCTCTGGCTACTCAGCTGTAAAACAGGATTAACATTTTCCTTCCTTATGAGAAGAAGGGACGTGAGAGCACACCATTATTAATTACAGAATTATGATCAACAGAAGAATGATGAAATCAGACTAATCAACAAATTAGTAAGAACTATTCATTAAAGTTCAAACATTTCAAACATATACTACCATGCGTGATTGTCGCAGCTCTGCTCTCTGTGCCTTGTACTGAACTACTGGATATGGGTGGTCATTTAAAATTCACTGATGAGTCTTGCTTTATATGAGTTCAGCTGCACTGGGTCAGTTCAGCCTGGGCTTCCTTGGTGAATGGAGACCTGTGGAACTGCAGAGAGCAGGACAGATTTTCAGAGGTCCTGCCTGCTTGGTAATACCCCTGCAGCTCTCTGCATCTAGGGACTTTTTAATCAGAGATTGCATCTTTGTGTTGGATAGACAGTGATAGTTTTCTTGCATGAGCTGATCTAACTGAACCCATATAAACCTTAGATATCTCCATATCCTGTGCCAGTGATCGCTATATTAACTGTCCAAATATTGTTATTTGTGTTTGTTTTTAACTTTGTCGGATTTCATCTTATACTTCTTAAGTAGCATTCACTATTTATTATGAAAAAACAATGGATGATAATTTCCTCTTCACTTTTGCATGCTACTGCAAACCCATCATTCTTATATTTTTGATGGTTATTTTTCATAAAATAGTGCATTTAATTCCCACTTTCAATTTCTCTGGAGAGAACAAAATGTTCAGAAGCTATAGAATACTGTCCTGTTAAGCTGCACAACTTTTTGACAGAACAGAGGAAAATGCAATTTTAATATTTCAGTAGCTGAATGGAGGTAGTTCAAAGAGGGTAGGCAAACAATGATGAGAATGTGTTGACAGAGCATGAAATCTTTGATGTGGATTCCTTTATAAAATAAAATGACTTTTTGGGGATGCAAAGTTTGCTGTTAAAAACTCCAGTTATGAGCCCTCATGAGAAAATAAGAGTCCTTTTGGTTTTAGCATTGCTCCCTAGCTGAAAGAATGATTGATGATTGTTGATGAACATATTGTAGTGCAAAGGACCGTAACAGAGGCTATCTTGATGCTGGTGATCAGTAGTGTGTTTTTCTGTTTATTTAATCACTCTTTGTAGAAAATTAAAATAGATTAATGGAAGGGGGTTTTTTTAGAAGGGAGTAGAATTCAGGAAACAGGACTGTCAAAAGTGATATTTACATGGTTGTGCAATGTTTGTCAAAGAAGAAGAGAATATTACAACCTTTTTCTGTGCCCCACTAAAGAATGGATGTCTGTAGAATGGAAGCAATGCATTTCTAATTTGTTACACACACCTGAGGCACAAAGAAGGAATTCAAGTGTTCAATTTGATTCCATCTTACAGACACAGTTCTGCTCAGGTTTAATTGTTCTATGTGCTGTAAGAACACGAGAAAATACTCTGCCTTGAAAAAGCTGAGGCTAAGTCTTCTGCAATTCATGAGAGAGGAACAGAGGCACTGAAATCTGTCTGCTGCTCACTGAGGCCCTGGATGAGGTCTTCTTCACTGCAGAGATCATGGCCTGTGTGGAACCTTCCTAGTAGGCTTTGAAGGGACAGTTAAGTAGCTTCCTGTCTTCTCAGCTGCTCATGCTGAGAAAACATGCTTTATCGTAATGAGCAACTGTTTTCTGTAAAGATTCTTAAAAGTCCTGTCATTTGGCTGGGGGTTATGGTAAAGAGGAAATCAAGTAAATCCCCATCCCAATCAGATTATTTCTGGCATTTAACTGTTGACAGATGTTTTTGCTTCCTTTCACAGACAGTGAAGTGCTCAAATAATGAGCTCTTCTTTACTAAAATAAATAGGCCAGATACTTGAAAGTGCTTTTATGAAAAACAAATACTTGTTATTAAAATAGCTGGGATATGATTGCAGTCTTTGACTTGAGTTTATATTTATGGCTGAGTTCCCTAGAGGGAGAACTATGCTGAATGACTTTCTTATTCTCTGGGAACACCTCCATAGAAATAAAAGTAAGATATGGGGATGGACAGGTCTCTTTAGAGGATCTGATTTTCTGTATGGAACTCATGACAAGCCTGCTTGAAATATGGTCACACACAAGACTTCACAGAGTAGCAGCCAACAAAATCATGCCCCACCACTTCCAGCTCCAAAGAGGAAATAACTGCCTGAGAAATGATCATGAGTGTTAAGAAAGTGCTCCTGGAAAAATAGCACTGGTTTTGTTTTACTTACAGGTGGGTACCCACCCGGAGTATGTGGGAATGGTACTGCAAGAATAAGTGACGTGTGAGTGGTAGTCTCTTTAAAATAGTAAAAGCGCTTGGTCCCCCAAAATTCACTGTGAATCTCTATAATTTAACTTGTGAAGATGCCATTTCCATCCTATAATCTTTATTTTGTTAGCACCTACTTGGTTTTTGCCCCTAAATGTTACTTCACATCTCTAGGATATGGCTGATGAAAACAGTGACAAATTTTTGTACAGGGTCACACATAGACAAGCTCTAAGCAAGGTATTGCTCAGGATGCTGTCCTCATTTGCTGGAGTTCTTTAGACAATGCTAGCCCTTCAGCAAACATCTCAAAACAAACATGAGTACTGCAGGGAACCCAGCTTCTGATGTTTCTAATGTTAAAAACAAGCACATATACCATTTTTATCTCTTGGAAATCTACTCTGCAGCAGACTTAATTTACCCCTATAAATGAGTTTGATTTTCTTTTCTTGGTTTCTCAAGAAATTTACAATGCATCAGATTTGTATCATGACACAATTTGAAGATTATATATTAATGGTAGGTACATGATCCACCTTTGTTAATATCATATTTGAGTGTTTAAAATTTTTGCTTTATACTGTAAGGTGATTACTTGTCTTACTGTGCCTTCCAGTTTTATGGATGCAGTCTTTAAATCAGAAGACTGACTTGATCCCCTCAGGTCCTGTAGGAAACCTGCAGAAGTTTAGAGCACTGAGGCAGATTCTTCTAAATTTGGAACTGTTGCCCCGATCGCTGGACTCCCTTTTCTTACTGTCTGATATCCTTGATGCTCAGGACAAAGGAAACATGGCTGTTCCAGACTACTGTGCTGTACTGAAATTAACTTACAGGGAAGGATTCATAATATGTGGTGCAAATGATTTCTGTATCTCTTGTTCAGAAGGATGCAAATATTTTTGCTTTTGATAAAAGACTTCAGAGACACAAATACAGAACTTTTTCTTTTCAAGCATACAAACAAACATCAGGTATCCAGTACTTCTGAACATACATAAATAGTGAATTATCTGAAGGAAAAGGACGTTTCAGGAGCTGAGAATCCAAGTGGCTGGAACTGGATCTCAGAAATCTCTTGCTGAAGAGGTACTGAAGCAATCCTTGGATAGAGGAAACGGAAATTCTTTTAAAGATCTGTATTTCTGTGAAAACAAGTGATTAGAAGAGGGTAGTGCCCTTCATGTAATACTTTCACTGCAAAGATGGCGAGGCTGGGAAAAGTGGGTGTGCAGTAATGTGTGACAGAGACACAGATTGTTAGGTGCAGCAGTACACTTAAATAAAACATCACAGCTGTTCTGTCAAATATGAATGAATTATATAATACCTATTTCAAAGAAAGTTTTTGGCCCTTAGGATCATAGAGTCACAGTTAATTCGGGTTGGAAGGGTCCTTAGGTGGTCAGTCTCCCCAGCCTGGGTGGCTGCAAGGGTTGTTTCCCAGGAACAGTGCTTTGCATTTCTCCTCATTGAATTTGAAGAAGATCCTTGGAACTCCTGTCAGCCAATTTCTCCAACTCACCTGCATCTCACTGAATGGCAGGCCTACCCCTCAGCTTATCAGCTGGCCCTGCACCTTGGTGTCATCTGCAGACCTGAAGAGCGTGCATGCCAGTACCTCCTCCTCCAAGTCCCTAATAAAGGTGTTCAGCAGGGCAGGTCCAAGGAGCCTCCTGCAGCATCACTTCTTCATGGCCTGCAGACAAAGTATGACCCATTAGCTATTACTCTCAGAGCCCTATCCTCTTAGCAATCTTTTGCACCTCTGGCTGTCCACCCCACTAGAGTGTAATGCCCTAATATTTATAAAGGAACACTGTGGTAAATGGTGTTGAAAGCCTTCCTAAAGTTGAGGTAAATGACATCCACTGCTCTCCCAGTGGATCTTTTTTTTTAGTCATATTTTCTTCATTCTCAATGGAATTTTAATTGGAAAACAAAGCTATGATGGAGTTAGTATGCAGAGAGAGGCCAGAGTCAGTATGGACAGAGAGAGGCTAGAAGCAGAGAGAACACAGTGAAGGGCAGCTTCTTTTGCCAACAGTCCAGTGAGTTCTGCTTCAGTTCACCTGGAGAAACCATGTGTGGGTAACAGCACACAGCACTTCCATATGTGCTTAACTGTTGTGCAGATGTTAAAAATATAAGCTCAAGGGTTAACTCATTCTACTCAGTCTTATAGGCCTGTTGAAGCCAATATTAATGTTAGGAATGGCCAAAGAATATGTTTAGCGCATGTGTGTGCAGAAGACCCAGTAGTAGCATTACAACTTTTTAAAGTTGTGAATCAGATTGTAACACTACTAAAGCTGTGGTAGAATAGAGAGAACCCACACTTAGGAGGCTGATTAGCTGCAAGACTACCGGGATCATCATAAAATAGACATAACCTGCAGTTGGGGAATTGATTAGCTTTTTTATAGCTGGTGTGATCTTTTAGTAGCAACTGATATCAAATAAATTCTCTTTGCATATGCTTGAGGAGATAACTTGCAGGAGTAACCCCAAACTTTAAAAAAAGTTACTGTATTAAAACCAAGTAAAATAATGTTTTTCCCGGATTATTGCACTGCTGTGAAAAAACATACAGATCTTTAAACTAGAACATGGGTTTTTTTTAAATAAAAAAGTAGTCATTGTGTAGAGTTGTCTGTGCTACAGTGTATTGGGATTTCAAAGTTGGCTTTTGTTCTGTACCAAGAATTTTCTTACCAAAAAAAGCAAACCCTTGAACACTTCCCGAAATATTAAATCCTTCCAAAATAGGATCTATTCAAAATACATCAATCTGACACCAAATGATATAATATTTAACCTATGCAGACTCTTAAAAATAACATGAAAGGGAATCTGAAGGAAGGGATTGTGGCTGATGATTCACATGATGACCTAGGTTGTGACTGAAAGAAGTAAGGAATGATTTCTCTTTTTACCCCTCTATCTGAGGAGTGAAAATGGATGATGCTTACAAGAATTGGAATGGGATAGGAAGAGAAGACTGACTTGTTGAAAGGGGTTTGGTTTATAACATTGGAACCCAGAGATCTCTGCTTAGTGAACAGCAGTGTTGCCTTGGTGTCAGTCTACATCACTTCATGCCATCTAGGGAAAATATCTGAGATTTCCTCAAAGTTGTGTGCAGCCCTCAATTATTAGCCGTAATTTTTATTTTTCTCTGTGCTGTTTTTGTCACGTGATGCTAATTTCCAGGCTGAAGATGAGTTTTCCATTCAAAATGTCAGTTTTTCTTATGTATAAATGCTCTCCCAAAGTAGTGTGAGGTGGTTGTTAAAGAGCAGTGGCTCTTCTTGGAGAACATGGTCTTTGCCAATCTTTGCTAAATACTTGACTCTTGTATTATTCTTCACAGGTGACTCTGCATTGTTATGTGTAATGATATCTTAATTTTATCACAGGTAATGTGGTTTGAAAGGGAAAATGAAACAAAAAGTTATACTTTTACTATACTGCTTAGTTAGCCTGCTGTAAAATTCTGGCTCCCTGGGACAGAGACGTTAAGAGTGAGATTAAAATGTATGTCCTGTGGGTAATGTGTGACGGTGGCATTTGGAAACTCATATGTTAGTAGGGTTAGTGCTTATTAGCTGGAAATGTTCTGTATGTCCTGCTGAAAGCAAAAATGCTGAAGTAGTGAGTAGGTTTCTTTTCACTGTGACTGAAATAAAGAAGATTAAGAAAAAAAAATGTAATGTAGATTAATGTACGTGTAGAGAATGTCATTAATTGTCTTGGTGGTGTGCAGGCAGTACTTTACAGTAATTGTAGTGCCACTAGTAGAATATTAATACATGCTGCTTTGACCTGCTATCAGTCATTGTGGTTTGAATATAATTTGCATAATACTTTGCATATCAGTGACATACAACTCATTAGATTTTATACTTCTAGGATGGTGTATTAACAAAATGATTGTAGTAGCATTAGTCCAACGAAAGGGATCAACTTCTGTGTTTCTCCTTTTTCCTACTATTTTCCAGAGTAATTTATAATGATGTTTTTAGAATATTAATATTATTTTTTTCAGGATTAGTGGTAAATCCTGGATGCAACATGTTAATACTAGCTACCAGTTCCCTGTTAGCCTATCATTTATGTTAATTCTACTTTATTTAAACTTCCCATGGCAGTTTTATTTGTGATCAAAGCTGTGTACTTTGACTATGACTTTTAAAACATTTAGCATATTTAGCAGTGACAACAGAGAGCTTAAATGGAGGAGTTGAAACCTAAATAGACATAAAAGCTATTGATTTGATATCAATAGTTAAAAGTATTTGAAAAATATTGCAGTACAGATGTATTAAAAAATGTTATGAAAGCTTCTGACTTGATTGGTAGCCATCATCGTTCGTAGAGAATGCTTCCAGGATAAAAAGTTTGTCCAATGTGTGTCTACAGTGATTCAAAGTGTGTATGACTTGGATCAGAGGCAAAAACCAGACACACAACTTGTCAAATAAGGTGAGTTATTTTTGGCCAGGAAGAAAACTTACTGTTTGTATGCATTTTCCAGACAACTTTGTTGGACTTCCAGTGCACTATTGGATCATGAGTTGATTATTCAGTGTGTAGTACTTTAATTTGACCTCAAGCATTTAGAACTTTTACAGAGATACACTGGGGGTAGATACAGCATGAAAATCTGGAAGGGCTGCAAATTTCCTTCACCTTTAGTATGAGGGAAAATTATTGTTTTCACAGTTTCTTTCTTCCTAACTGCAAATGAATAAAATGTATAATAAATTTGAATTCCACTGGCCCAGAGTAAATTCCTGGTTGTGCCAGGAAACTGCATCAGGTTCATAGAACATATATGCTCTATGTTCGGAAATATTAGTTTCTTTTTAGTTGAAAGGTTACATACATTTGCATTGATATGTCATGGTTTCAGTTAATAAAAGTGCTGCTATAGTGAAAAAAGTAGACTTTTTTTCTCTATTTGTTTATAGATTTCAAAGGAGTTTTTACAATTCTCAGTAGAGCTGTCTCCTAGAGTTCCAGTGACATGCAAGCTGTTTTGTTGTTAATCAACTTTCCTCACAGCCAAGTTGTGACATCATGAGAATTCCCAAAGAGCCTTTTTGCTTTCAATGGAAGACCCACAATTGTTTTTCAAATATTTACTTTTTTAACCAAAGTTTTCGTTGTTGTTTAAAGAAATAATTTTTCACATATCCCAAAAGACTTCTCGAACAATATCTCTGTGTTCTTCTTTGGGTTCTTGAAAGAGATTTTTAGTGTATAACTTGCTTTGCACTACTTAATAATAGACATTTTACAGTGTAGCCAGCTATTTTTTGTACCTAGTAATAAAGGCACTGTTAGTAGGCCACATGTGTACTACTGCTGCCCTCATTCTTAACTGCCCCCAGTTATCTGAGAACTTGTCAAACTCTCACCTGTTGGTTTCCCACTTTCCATAATTATTACTGACATAAAAAAAAAATTCTGTGGGGAAACAAGTCTGTTGAATCCCAATATATATGTATGAATTGAATTAGAATTGTATGTAGAATTATATGAATTCAAATAGCCACTGCAGACAACTTGCATGAATATTTAATGGTAAAATATTTCCTAGATGGATTTAATTTAGATTGCAAGTCCCCAATAAATGTATGTTATATATTTGTATAAAACAGCCTGCTCTTTGAATGAAAGGTCATCTCAGAAGCTTTAGTATAATTAGGGACTTATATGTGTAAATCATAGAAATTAAAGACTGAATTTCAGTCTTAATTCTAAAATTCTGAGAATTTTAAGGAAGAACCTATCTTGGAAACTTGCTAATATACCTCCCCACATACATATACCCCTTGTGTGAAAGTTAGCCGCGCTCTGGGTACACGATATTGCAAGTCTAATGTTGTGTATGGGCTTGATGGCCAAAATGGTGGTTCTCAGCTGTATGACATCAAGATATCCTGACTCAAGGGCTCTTCAATGAGAGAAAGTGGAGCTGAAATTAGGTTTTTTGTTTATTTTTTTTTTTTCCAAAACCCCTCAAAACTGCACTAATCTGGTGTCATCTGGACATCACTGGCATTTGGATAAACATTTTCTGTGGATTAGGACAAGTCTGGATCAAAAGATTACCTTATTTTTCTGCAGGTGGGAATGAAGCTATTTCACCTTGTCCAGGCAGGTGTTTTCCCCCATCACTTGTCCATCCTGGTCTTTTCAGATGCATATACAAGTTTGCAGACTTGTGCAGGTTGTTTGACACCTTCAAGTAGTTGCAGACTGGGTGCTGTCATCTTAGTTTTTCTATTCTTATGCAACTACGCTAAGAAGGCAAGTGTTACAAAATAACTCATCTAGCCTAAATCAAGTGGTCCTGCACTAAGACCGGGTGCAAAACGGCATGTATCATGTTTTGCTTTAAATCAAGCAGGCTTGCAAATAGAGTGGTAGTGAAAGGAGGATCTGTTCTGTCTCACAGAAGGAACCTCCTGCTGCACCCTGTGAGACTGTCATGCTATAGTGACGGCAGTGCATCCAATTGTCAGTTGGACTTTGAGCAACCACACTAAAAAGGAAAAAGAAGAAAAAAGCCTTTCACTAGCAGACTGGACAGTGTTTTCTTTACATGACTACAGTTTTGCCAGTGACAGTTAGATTAAATCTGTTTTTTGTGAGGTATCTAGAAATAAGAGTAGCAATGAAGAAAGTAGCTGTGAGAACAGTCAGTTTAACTTCAGAACCTAAACTGTTATTTCAATATCTGGTGCATACAGTGGATGTGACACTTGTGCATTCAGAGAATACTAAAATAGTATTTCTTAGTATTAAATAAAAAATTCTATGTCTTACAACATAACTGAACAAAAGTCTCCAGTCTGCTCCCACAGGATTCATTCCTAAGCCTCAGCAATTTTTTGTCCTATTTTGAAATATTAGAAATACTACAAGGTCTTTGCTTTACAAATTCAGAAAATGATAAATATAAGAAAAAAATTACATAGTATGTGATTTTAAGACATAAACCTGCTTTTTAAAATAAAAAATTTAAAAGGAATTGGTCTGTATTTGTGTAAAGATGTATTTTTATTTCAAACACTGATAAATAGTTTTTTAATAGAATTCTGAATACTGTAGTAGTAGAGATTAGGGGAATATAAAATTACAATTTTTAATGTAAAATTTCACAGAATTCATGCTATGGATTTGCAGTGCTCTACTTTATTGACATAATTAGCTGTAATTCAGATTCAGTATTAACTGAACCAAACGTTATTAACAACACTTTAGAATATAAATGCTAATTTAATAAAGAATGGCAAATTCGTTTAACTCAGCATGGTCATCCTCTCTGCTGGATTTTCTCATTTGCTTTCAGAGTCTCATGGCACAAATCAGGAACAGGTCATACATGGTTGCTTAGTGGTTTCTTAATTAGTATTATAACCCATTTGCTTTGTTAATAGCTTTGCATTTGCAAATATCATATCCCATTTTTGCTAAGGAATCATTACTGCAGCTATTCTAGAATAGGCCTGTTAAGGAAGCAATAGAAATCAAATCCTGTGTAGTCCTGCAAAACACGTCTGTCCTGTTCTGTGATCTAAGTGACTGTCCTTTGTTGTAGTTTTCTTTTATATCGCTCTGTGAAAGCCCGGGCTGACACATGACCTGACCGCTAGACTGTATCTTTAAGGGTGGTCCTATCATTCACTGTGGTTTTGGCTAAACACACTTTCACATTGGTTAAATGTGAAAGTTCTTGATATATGTAGGCCAAGTATGTAATATCTGATGTTTTCTTCATTTCTACTGAAAAGGAAAACTGTTATCAGAAAGAAAACACCTGTAGAGTGGAGATACCGCTGCATTGCTTACTGTTAAAAAGCTTTCTTAAAACCTTGCATTGCATTGCATTGCATTGCCGAGAAGGGCAGCTGTTGTTCTTGTTTGCTAGTCACAAACTAGAAGTTGTGACACACCGAGTAACACATCTTGTGGGCAAACTTTTACTGTGGCTTCATGATGTGCAGTGGGGCTGGACTGGTGGGGTGAGTGGTACTGCAGAGCTGAGCTTGGTGCCAAGGAAAGAAAGTTCTGAGAGTCCCTTTGGCTGCTACTCCTAGGCACTGATACAATTCATGGCCCCATCCTGTCTACTATGAAGAAAATCAACTCTACTGCAGGCAAAACCAGCACAATGGCAATAACTATCTGCTTCTGAAAATGACAGCCAACTACACAGAGGACACAGCAACAAGTGCTTTAGTGTGTTTAGGATGAAATCTTACTTTTACATTAAAAAATACCAGTATTTTTAAATAGAAAAAAAATTAATTTCCTCTTTTCTTACAACAGAGAAATAGCCATGTTGTATGATTTGAACTAATGTTGGTCTTATTTAACGATTATTCAACAACTCATGAAAGAGGCTACAGAGTATAACAAAACCAGCTCGAAGGTTTATTTGCAGTTTGTGCTGCACAGATGGGTAGTAGTTTGAAAGCGCAGATGGAATTTAAGGAACAGCAAGTTCAGTGGGGAAACTGCTGTATTGAAAAGAGAGAGAAAACTGAATGAACCAACAGCTTGAGAGAAAAATATTGAGATCCAGCTGGTTATTACACAAATTATTTCAGCCTCCTAATGTATAAACTGTGAGGACAAACAGCAAATATTTTACAGGAATTGGCTGCTTCCTGATTATTCTCTTATACAAAAATACTTCTCAAACCCAGTTAAAATACAAGGGTTTTTTCCATTGAATGATGTTGTATTGGGAGCAAGTGAGGGAAAGGGGCAATGATCTATCTAAAAAGCAAGACAAAGCTAGAGAAAATTAGTAGAGCAAAGTGGCTGGAGATTTTAACTCCAGGGATGTTAATCCAAAGAGAGGGATTAAAAATCTGGTTTGGTAAGAAGAGAAGGGCAACCTGCCAAGTTCACCAGTCTGCAGGTCCTGCTAGTCTTGAGTGCCTGCCTCTTGGCAGGACTTGTTTCTAAGTCCTTCAATAGCATTTTCCTTGTGCATCATCTTCAGAAAGGCAGGGCACAGAGAAAGTCTTGCTACTCCTTTTAGAAAAGAGTAAAGGGAAGAATACTCCCAGCAAGGCTTCATCCACCTGCTCCTTTCCCTGAGCTGTGTCCACTTGTCACACCTTTTGCATTTACCCGCTTCCCACTAACACCACAAGTAAGTTGTGTCTGCAGTGATTTAATCTAATGCCAGTGTGTTGTAGGCTTCAGCTCTTGAATAATTTTATTATCTGGGGATCTGTTTACTCTAAACCTTCCAGTTTTAGCTCAATTGAATCTTTCATCATAGTAAAGTAACTAGGCTACTCTATACTTTTAGATTTTCACATCAGAGTTTTTTGGAAAACTTTTATTCAGTAAATAAGATCTGATAAGAAAAAATGTAAAATACGATGAAAACTCATTTTTGCAGAACATTTACATATTTTTTATCATTCTGTAAGTTCCCCAATTTTCTCACATTTCAATAATAAGTATGAGGCAGATATTTTTAGCTAAGTTATAAAACAAAGAAAATTATTTTTGAAGTACTGAATAACGGATATATATAATTCCAAGAATAATGCAGAATCCATCATTCAGAACAGGAAGAGAAGCCTCAGCAATAAATTCATTCCGTCAAGCGCTGATTTAAAAAGAGAGAGAAAGAGAAGAATAAAATTATATAATCAGATGAATTAAGACTATAATTTACTGCTGTGCTCTGATTTATCTCCTGCTGCTAGAGATTGTCTCACAAGTGAAGCCAGTATGGCTGAGCATTTAAATTCAAAGTTTTTTAGACTTGATTGGTTTTTTTTCCTCAAAATTGTACATTTCCATATATTTAAATTCCAGCTTATTAGAAAAACCAACTTAACCCTGAGAACTTGCAAGGTTATTTGCTGTGTATAACTAATTTTGTAAAAAGAGATACATAATTGTAAAAGCCACAAATAAATAATTCTGCATCATAGTCTGGTAATGTTCTATTTAAAATAAACCATCCTCATGATGATGTTTCTGTGGAGTTCTTCTGTAGGAGTTGAGAGTCTTTCATCATAAGCAAGAGGAAATAATTAGGAAGTTATTAATTTTTTTTGTTGTGTTTATTGGATCAAGTACTAAGGAAGAAAAAAAAATTTCTTTTTTCTCTCTTTCCTTGAACCAGGCTGTTTCTTCCAGAAGCACATTGAGATTTAGTCTTCTCGCATGTCATTCTTCTATTTCTTTAATTTTATGAACAGTGTTGGTTGGTTCTTTTTCAATATTGAAGTAATACCATTTTTGTGGGTTTGGTCTTTTGGTAGCATCAGCGTCCTAATTGAGCTTTGATGAAAAAAACCCAAAAGAAATACTTTTAAATATCAATTTTTAGCACTTTTGAAAAGGACCCCTCCTTTCTTTTTCTGGTCTGTGGAGGAATTTTTTTCATGGAGCTTCTACTTCCTGTCAGACAATAAAGTAAGTGAAGGTTTGTCTTCTTTTTGAAGGAAACATTGATGCTGACAGGAATAGAGAAGTTTCTTTTTGAAGGAATCGCAGCATGGGATTGTATCTTCCAGCTAAGAGTTTATGATTGAAAACAACTGGAAAGGACCTTGCAAGGTCATCTTAAAGGATTTAATAAGGGAAGATCCAAGCATTCATATCAAGGATCTGTTGATTCATTTTCTGGACATAAGATAAATAGCGGCATTTTCAATTCTCATGTATGAAGAGTCCTCTGAACCTCTAGCAGGAATCTGAAAATGAGAAAAAAGTGCTAGTGCTGTTCAGAGAAAGAATACTAATCCTCCAAGCTAGCAAGTTTTAAAGACATGTCTATAAAGCAGTGATCACCATGTGATCACTGCCCAAGAGGTGCCAGCAGCCATCATGCACCAGTGAGTGCATTTTACTGCCCATCCAGCCAGCTTTACTGAGAAATTGGATGTAACTACTCATGGAGCACCATGTTAAGGGAGTTCTGTGCCTTCTAGTAACTAGGCTAGTTTTGTCCATGCTAATCTGAGCATCTCTGTGTGGAACTGCTCACATCTGTGCAGCCATACGTTTGGTTAGTAAAGACAGCTTCCTTGGATCCAGAGAGACACTAGAACTGTCTGGAGCTAAACCTGCACAGCCTCCTACTCCCTCTAACTGTGTCTGTGGAAAATTTCCTTCCAGTACTGGTCCAGACTGGACTCAGTGGATTTTCAGTGGTTTTGTTTGCCCTTCAAAAGAAAACAGAATCTGGATTGCAGTACAGGGATTCTGATGAGGGAGAAGTGATTTTTTGTAAAACATCATTCCTTGCAGAGTATGTATGGAAGTCCCACAGCATGGAATTACATCAGGCTGGTAGCCATCAGGCTTCATCCTTTGGTGCCAAGGACTACAAAGAGCCAACCATTGCTTTTGGTCACTAAACTCTATTAAGGAGCACAGGAACCTGATATTGGATGGCATGGATGAACAGAGCTGTTCCTGTCCTGCCTGCTGTGGACACAGTAATACCTTGTTCTGTAGGAATATTGGTCAACCAATAATGGTCAGTGGTTCTTTCTGTAAAACACACAGCCTCCCTGACTTGTGTGGTTATTTATGAATTTTATTTCTTTGTTATGAAGAGGAGAGTTACACTGAGCAGTTTCTATCCTATTTCTGGCCTTTTGCTTCAGATTTTAAATATCCTCCTACATTTTTCACAGTCTTAAGTAATAGTGGAAGACTGACAAAAGGAAAATGGATATGCGTGAAATACAGAGGTACATTCTTTGACCGTGTCCCCTCAGTGGGACTATATGTCCTAGTTTAACTTCTAAAGTCCTGTTTTCTCTTTGCTCTCTCAATCCACTAACAGAAAATAATCTGTGCTTTCAACAGAGATTTGGTGTGCCCTCAAGTTCTATTAGTGTAGAGAAACTCAATTTAAAAAGGGATAATTCATATTAATTTCTTTAGGCATCCAAAGAAAAGGCCCTGACTACCCAACTTGAATGAACTAACAGAAAACAGGGCATATGAGAAGCCCAGGTATTGACTTGTCCTTGTCCTTTCAGCCTAAGGAACGGTTTCTAACTCTATTCTGTTCAGACTTGGGGCTGTGAAGAGGAGAGGCCTTCAAAGGAGGGCTCCCAGTTTTGAGGCCCTTTGCAAACAGTGTTGAACTGCCGTGACTGCAGTGGTTTTGACTTTTTTCATATGCCCCCTGAGCAACAAGTCTTTTGGGAGAGGAATTCTCTGTAGGTTGTTAGATTTTTGCCCTTTCCCTCTGTGTTTTTCAAAGGGCTATCAAGGAAATACTGTGTATCTTCTTCTGCCAAATCTGTTTTTATTATTTAGTCGGAATAGTTCAAAACTTTCACTATTTTTATCATTCTTTGATTTCTCTTTCTGAAAAAGAAGCAAGTGCATCCCAAGGAAGTGGATCCCACTTGAGCTATGCGGTGTCAAGCTTCTGTCAAGCCACAGAGAAAAAGATTAAAAATAAAATGGCCAACTTTTGGTCCTCATCTCTCTGATGAAAGTGCCAACCTTTTCCTCAGTCAAATTTTTGTAATTAAGTGTTTTAAAAAGAAGAAAAGGTTATATATGCTTTGAAGTTTTTGGATAAATCAAGGAGGATGGGGATTCAATGGGTTTTAAGCACAGGCTTTGAGTAAATCATTAGGGATTTTATAATGGTAGTGTGAGTAGAGTGCAAACAGTAGATGGTGAATTTGGAAGGGGTTATACAAGGATATATATATGATGGATCTCTCTGGAAATAAGATTTTTAAAAAATATATTGGAGATAAAATGATAATATGTGGAAATCACAGCAGAGAATAAAGTATTTTAATAAGATCACCATAGATAATTAGAGGTAAAAAAAAAGTAAAATGTGTCAAAAGGCAGGTTACTTGTTCTTTTAAGTCTAAACTCAAAATCAACACTTACTTTTAGCAAAGGAAATTCTTTCTTCTGTCTGAATTCATGGTGTCCTTAGGGTACTGCTGTTTTCTTACTGAAACACTTGAAGTTTCTACAGTACTCTGTTTAACAGATTGAATAAAGAAGTTTAGATATAATTTTATTTCTGTTTGATTGTCCAAGGAGCAATAGGTAGATAGATTACTCTAGTGCATTCTCCTTTTCTTTTTTTTAATTTAACATGTAAATCTTTTTGCCACCAATGCTACAAAACTTTTAAAATATTCTTTCTTATTTTGTTGACCTTTATGATGTTTCTGAATGTCAAATAATTATAGTGCTTATTGACATCATATCATTTAAGTTCTCTTGTCTGCAGGGAGTTTGATGAAACAGAGTAGTTTTCACTAAATCCTTAATAAATTCCTTTTTTTCTATAATACTGGAGATTATTTGGGGACTCATGAGAGAGAGCTCAGCTTTTTAGTGTCTATGGCAGAAAATTTTGGTCCTTTCAATACAAACCTCACTACTGATATGGTAGGCATATATTGCACCATCCAGCTTCCCTGAAGAAAAAATGTGAACACTTTATGCCACCATTCCAGCATGGTTTGCTGTTCTTTGATAATCCCAGAAGTTGTAAGAAAGCATGCAAAATGAAATTTACAAAATAATTGATAAAATTAACACTATTATTATATTTGATGGCTCTACCAGGTTCTGATATGCCATGGCAAAGACCAGATTCAAGAGATTGTTCAAGCTTTGCACTGCCTTCCTCTCTACAGTGCAAGGCACTGAAGCTTTCTATGCTGAGGCCCAGGAAAACTCTGTTAAGTGCCAAATACTTCCCCACTAACCAAATTAAACAGGCTTGTACAAACAGTGTTTTATTTCCTAGAGGGAAAAAGGAAACAAAGTCATATTGTCTTTTGAACCTCCAAAAGATAAAGTGAATCCTCCACTGAGGAATATTCTGCCCCATCCTCCTCTGTAGTGGGGGTGGCTGCTGCCTTGCTGAGCAAGCATCTTGCTGCTCTCCAGCCCTGGTCTTGGGAGACTCCAGCTTTTGGTTTTTAAAGCTAGTCTAAACTGGTAATCCCAGCCTACCTTTAGTCAGCAGTGAAAAACAGGCATCTCCAGAGAATGATTTGTCATCTGGCCATTTTTTAAAAGTATTTTTTTTCCTGACTTTGCTGTTTTTCTCCATTAGCTGATTTAGTTGGTTATATCTAGATTACATCTGCTGTCCAGTCTTTTGGGTATTTTACATGATCTAAGTCTTCTTTTCCAGGGACCAGGATTCAGTGAGTAGCCCAGCAATGAAGCCCACCTGAGTAGAGGCAAGGTGCTGTCAGATCCAGTCCACTTATGATGTTTACACATACAACAATTGCTGAATAATATGCACTGGAAGCTGAGACTGGTACACAGAATTGGTACTTGCTGATTATTTGCTCACTAAGGGATGGCATGAGCTTGGATGCAGGGATTTTGTAAGTGGCCCATTTTTCTCTAAGTTGATTAAATGGTGCCTAAGTTCTATTGTTGACATGGCTACCAGCCTTGCTGGGAGATTCAAACAGGCATTTTCCTGCAAGCTGTCTGCATTTTCAGGTGATTAATCTTCTTATAATCTTATGTGCCTATGTTACAATTCATAAGGAATTTAGTATGTGATACAGCTTTTTCTGATCCAGTTGAGGAGGTGTATTCAAAAGACATTTTCTAAAACAAGATTTAGCTACAAATACCTATTTTTCTACAAATACCTATTTTTCTACAAATACCTTCTGACTGGTGCTGCAATAACAGTTGTAACTCCACCTTCTAATCATTGATTTGGTCTTACAACAGGAGGACTGTGTGTCCAGACATGACATCTCAAGGTCAGCCAGCCTGCATTTCTGGAAATAAATTATATGGTGCTTACAAAAATGTTCCAGTTGCCTTTCAAAGTACCCAGGGCACCTTTATACTTGTTGAGGTCAGTATAGTAACTCCTAACAGCAAAGTAAAATACATTTATCTTCACTCACAATTGAATTCTGTTACTCCATCTTTTAATTGTTCATTTTTATTGACCTCATTTGAATTACAAAAATAAGATTCTTATGAACTTTTCTGGGGTCGTTGTTTATAAAGTACTGTAAAAAAGATTAATTTTTTAAAATCTCAACTGAGGAAAATGTTTTGAAAGAATTTCTGGGAACATTAGTGGTTTGTAAGAACAAAGAAAATAATAACTTTTATGTAGACTAGTTTATTTATAGTCAGAAACAGTTTTGCCAAATCTAAGAGCAGCTTTACTTCTGACTGCAGTTTTTAAGTGTGTTTATGACATGCAAAATATGTTAAAGGAGATAATGAACTGTCTGGTCTCCTAATCTTATGGCACAAGAAAATTAGTCAGAAATGATAAGGATGTAACTTAACAGTTGGAGATGTGAGAAATCCAATAGTTTGTATTCAGATTTCTTTCTGCAACCAAAAGAAAATGGCCCCATTTCTCACACTTTGTTTGAAATGCTACAAAATCCAAATGTTTTTTAAACTCTATGAGCTGATAGCAGCTTAGCTTTTATTAATGAACATATATCATCTTTCACATTTCTGAGATACTTATCCATTCTGTGCCATGTAAAAATAATTATAGCAGAAGCTGTTCCTGAAAATATTTTTACTGCTGTTCTAAGACTATGTAGGACTTTCTTCAGCATCTTGAAATTACTTTGGACAAGACATTAGGCATGACTTAAGAGGAAGAGATCTAAAGTGTAATGACTTGTGCTATGCAAATGTAAAATGTATATGATCAGAACACTTTGAAGACCATGACTGTGGGTAGTTTCTTATCAGTAAAACGGTAATTCTTGCACGTTAATAATGCCTTCCAATACATTTTGAAGCTGTGTCAGGGGAGGTTTAGATTGGATATTAGGAAATGATTCTTTACCCAGAATGTGGTTGGGCACTGGAACAGCTCCCCAGGGAAGTGGTCACAGCACCAGGCCTGATAGAGTTCAAGAAGCTTTTGGACAAGTCTTGTGCAGGGCCAGGATGTGGACTTGATGATCCTTGTGGGTCCCTTCCAGTTCAGCATACTCTGTGATTCCTTGATTTGAGAGCAGTTCTCAGATCTCATTGTTTCTCTCATTCTTTTGGAGGTGTAGTAGCGACAGTTGGCAACTTGGTGTCTTGTCATCCCACTGAAGGAGATCTTAAAAAACATGTGCTTGGTAGTAGAGTGGGATTAATGCTTTGGTCTGTTGAAAAATAATTGCTCAGAAGCAGTGATTATGCAGAGTGCATAGTTATACAGTGTATAATTATATATTAAACACTATGTGTCTTGAGTTGTTTATTTCTGTTGACTTTATTTTCATTACACAGAAGGAAATTCAAGTTAGAATTCCTTCAAAATATCAAATATCTAACGAAATAGTTTTTAATCATTGCTGAAGTATGAATAAGATACAGATATATCACAATCCATTTGGTGAATATGCAGCACAATGCAATATTCAGTATTTCTTCTATGTAACTCTACACCATGACCTCTGTGTAAATAAATGGCTGTCACGTGGCTGTGGAGGTTGCTAGTCACTTTTGCAGCACTTTATATGCTTTTACACCCTGATTGTTTGAAATAGCTTTTCCAGAACAAAACTAGAAGAAAGAGGCATGTGACAAATCTTTCCCCTAGAAAGGTTAGAAACCTATATTAATTCAATTTTCTTAGCATGCCTTGTCCTGACTGGGTTGTGCAAATGGTTCTTACCAACTCCAGGGTGCCAGAGTGAAAACACAATATACCTAGACTTAATATTTTTTCCTTATTATGGAACAGTTATAGCCGTTGTACAGTTAAGGTTGAAGTTTGCTTCCATTACAAGCCTGATCTACAACTCCCATCAACCACTTGTCCCCAAAACAAGCCATTCCCTGTGCAATTTCACATCACATCTGATGCAGAGTTAAATATTTCTATGAAGGATAAAGCAAGAATGCAGAAAAGGACTTTTAAAGTTAGAAAGCTTGATTGTCTGCTGCCATGAAATAGTTTTAGTCATCATAGACAGTGAATGTGTCACACAATGTGTATGTGTATATTTTATTAATGGGATTACTAGCTCTGCTTATTGTCAGAATCCCTAATAAGTCCTGTCATAGGGCCCCATTTTCAGTTTTTTATAGCTTTGATAGATGTTTACTGTCTTAAGATTTTATTTCAGCCTGATGTTTGTGTTTATGCGTGAAGGTAGGTGTAAAATATCAGCCAGCTCAATGCAGTTATTGATAAGCAAGAAAATCTCACAACAGATCACTCATTACTTTCTGTAAACTCTATGTTTTAGTTTATGAAATGAAATGTAAAAGAGCTAAAAAAATTTCAGAATGAGATATCAACTACTGGTTTAGCAGAGGACAAAAATTTTCTGGATTACACCCTGCCAGTTGGCACTGGCAGACAGTAAACTTCGAGTTCCACCTGGTGAAGCTGATGGCAGATTTCAAAAGTCCCAAATACATACCTGAAGTTAAACTAGCTTCAAAAAATATCCAAAATATTTTAAACTTTTTGGTAGTTTTCTGTTTAATCTCACAGTTTCATGGTATGATAATAAGTTGCAGAAAAATATATGTGCTACTCCCTCTCTCTATAGTATGCACCAGTATTTTTAAACTGCATTTTTCTACTAGTTGATCAAATTATTCTTCTAATTTGATTAGGAACTGGTTGTGCTAATTTAGAAATGTAGTCCAATGTAAAAAAAAAAAGATCCTTGAAATTCTTGCTTTTTTCTTATAAAATAATTTGCTTTTGAAGAATAATCAAGAGTTATATCTTGAATTAAAAAATTCAATATCCATGTTAAGAAGCTTTGCTTTTTTATAATGACAGAACCTAAATACAGAAGGGGCAGAAACATTCTAATTCTTGTCACATTTAAAAAAGAGTATGTAAGAAGTGTTAGACCTGTTCACTTGATCCTAGGTGCCTTACAACATTTTTTACTTCCTTTTGTAACTCATTAGACAGACCCCATTGGCATTTGAGAGGTGTTTTTTTTGTATAGGAATTTCATCACGTAACTGACAGTTTTGCCCTGGAATAACCTTCTTTTATTTCACTGAGATATATCTGTAGAACAGGCTATCAGTTGTGACAAATTGATGTTTTCTTCTGAAGCTCACTGACTTCCTTTGGATTAGCTGTATGAGATGAGTAAAACTCATTTTTAGTCCTGACTTAAACTCAGTGCGAAAGATCTTTTGCACTTAACCCTCTATGTCACCTATCTTCTCATGAACAACTTTTCCATAGTGAACATATGAATAAAACTCTCAATTTTATTCCTTAAAATCTATTCCATGTTGAATTAGCAGAGCTACTAGCTTTTAGCTGTTTAAGAAAGATGAAATATCTATAACCATCATACTTTTAGTAACACATGTAGTTATTTTGCACTGAAGACTGAAATAAATTACATGCTATCTTGTAGTACTAGTGAAAACAAATAGCAGAAGCTATGTCTTCAGTTGTGCTTGGAATGGATATGTCATGAAAGTTATCTAAAACAAGTCACAATACACACCAAATAGGGTTTTTTATACAACTCAATATATGGTTATACTGCAGAAATCTAATTACTGTGATTGATAATAGCCACCTTTTATTGCATATCTTAGGGCAGCTGTACAATGGCTAGTGCTTGAATTTTGGTTTGCCATATTAATTATTAAGTAGACTCCTCACTGATTCCTTTGCACGGCTCTGTTTTAAAATTGATGGTGTGAAAGGAGATGGTCTTATCTGGACTGAGATAAAATTGAGGGTCATGACTTTTTTTAAAACCATAAGGTGTAACAGACTGTGATCTTCTTGGGATGAGGCCTCTCAAATAAATGTCAAACTGTAGCTCCTTGCCTGGAAAATTAAGAGACTTGACTTTTTCTTCATTAACTTTAGTATTCATGCACGTTAGAGTGGTGTGGTATGTCTTTAATTTGTTGTGTTTTTTTTTTTTTTTTAATTTTAAGTGTTTACATTGATTTAACTAAGTTATATCTTAAGAAACGTTTTACAATGAAAATTTCTTGTTCCACTATTAAGCCGAACTGCGAGGATATAAGAGATGCATGGGAATATGGATCTTGATTTCTTTCAGTGCAATGTGTCTTTCTCAAGATTTAAACACTTAAATTAATCCAGTATTTTCTTATAAATTGTAATTTTGGATGATTTACTGTCCTGCATTTTCATTGCTTTTTGTAGCAGATAGTCCAAGTGAAGCCGATTGGTGTCTGATATTGAAATGTAAACATTCAACAATAGCTTTAATTTGTTTGACTGCATCTTCAGATAATCTATACACTTCGTTTCACAACATGCATAACTTTAATGGTAGGGCCACGAAAGCCTCCTGGGCAAAGGATTAATTTCCAACATCGTAACAAAAAAGCCTCTCTGCATGTGTGTGTCGGGGCTATGCAGCTCTTTTGTTAACTGGGGAATTTTTACTGCAGTGTCTGTCTGCAGCAGTATACTTGCAAATCTGTTCTGCAGTGAAGGTGCAATTCTCTCCTCAGAGTACAGATTTGAAGGATTTGAAGGATTTTTTTCAGACTCCCTAGGATGTGATGAAGACAAATTTTTGAAATATCTTTCTAAAATGGTACTAAGGGTGTTTGTTTATTTTTCACTAGTTGGGGAACCTCTTATGGTCTTTGGTAAGACATTTTACCAAAGGGAGGCTGAAAAAGAAGGGGCTGATATAGAGCCATTGAAGAATGGCATAAATACAGCTGGTTCCCTCTTTAGGGAGGGAGAACATCTAGTGACTTTCTATTCTGGTCTTTTCTGTGAAAAACTGAACATTTCCCAGTGGGATCAAGATTTGTGTTTGTAATGATTGAGGTTTTGACTACTTCGGTGTTTAGACAAGATTATTGCAGTAGTGTTTTGGAAAGGAAAAATAACAGACAAGGCTGTCATTGATTTTATATATATAGAAGTCATTATATGATATATATATATATCTCATATATATATGTCGTTATATTTTATATATGGTATAGAGAAAGCTGTAGTCACTGGTTTGAGAGCTATCCAAATGAATCATCTTGACAGGTCTACACAGGAAAGTAGTTTAAATGGTAAAGAATAAATTAAACATTAGACCCTTACATTTAGGTTTTTTTTTTTCATATCTGTAAGCTGGAAACAACACATGAACTGACCTAATTTTAACTGATTCTTAAGTTCCTCAACACATAAAATAGAGAGAATATATATGTATAGACATATATAGGCAAACATACGTAGGTATATAAGTATATAGAAGATGTTTGAAAATCTGTGAATATGGATTAATGTTAGCATCTCAGTTCTTATTTAGGTGTATAAACCACACCTTTTTCTATGATTCTATTTTGCTGCAGCATAAAATTTTTTTCATACCTATCCAACAAAAAGTACTTTTAAATTCATTCATTCAGCGGAGTTCAGCTACTCAGTGCCAGAGGAGATTGGCCCCAAAATGTGATCCTAAAATAACGAGGGCTAGATTTAGTTGCCCTTTTGCTGCTTTTTCTCTTTTCTCCCATGTTCAAGAAGAAATGTTAATGCTGATTTAGCATTTCCACACTTAAAAAATAAAAGACAATGTCTATTAGTCAGTTTTATAATGCTGTGCACAAGAATGCACTAGAGATTGCTGCTTGATCCATCTCTGGAACTGTCACACTAATGGAACACGCAAATGCTCTGATGAAGAGGAACATAGCTCCACAAATGGATTGAAAATATACCCTCCAAAGGTCTCCTGATCTTTCGGTCCTCAAATATTTCTGTTTGACGAAAACAATGACAACAAAAAGTCAAGTCCCCAGCAGGGACAGGTCAACTGACAGCAATTTACAAAGCCATAGTAACGAATTATGAGGACTATGAAAAACATAATTAGAATTTTCCTAATATACTTAGTTAAATTACTTGAAATAGCATTATGCTGGAAACAGTTTATAAAATGAGTATGTATGACATAGAAAAGATAACATCAGGGATGAGATTATTTCAGAAGCATAGTTACCTAATAATATTATTTTCATGTAATTTTCCCAAATCCATGTCTTCTTAATATGGGGGTTAAATGAATGGTTGTCAAAATGAAGTATTTGGGAAAAAAAAAAATCCAGATTAGTACAACTTATTTTTTGCTGTTGTTTGAAAATATTTGGGTGGCATTAATCTGGAAAAAAAAAAGTGGAAATTGCCTGGTTTGTGATAAAATTCTAAGTGAAGTAAGAGATTTTCAGATCTGAGCTTCATATCTGAAAACAGGCTTTTTGTAGTTTTCTTTTGTTGTGTCTACATTCTGTTTTTAAAAATATTTATATCACACTTCAAATTGATCAAGGAAAAGCCAGTTGTTAAAAATATATTTCTGTATTCAGAATATGAAGGTAATGTGTTAACAGTAATATCACATTCACTAGCAAGCATAGATACCACTGAAATTCACTTGTTTTCTCTAGGGCTTCTTCATCCTCCCTTTCAAAATTGTGTCAACTTATGCTAATATGTATCCTATCCTATTTATCTTACTGTCTTCCAGGACATTATCCTAATAAATATCTCCTAAATATTCAGGGCAGTTATTTATATACAAAAGCCATTTATTTATATGTAAATTTTGATTAACTGGTTTGGGAATGCTGATATCACTCCAAGCAGTATTAAAAGTTGTGGAGCAAAATTGATAAGTGCAGCTTCTGCAAACACAGTCGCACCACCGCGTGTGCAAAACAGCTGAGCTTCCTGGGTGGGTGTCCTGGGGTGAGAGGGAGAAAAGTTACCCTGCTGCAAGGCAGGGCACGAGCTGCCCTGGCTGCTGTTTCCATGAGCCTGCAGAGCAATTTGCTTTTGACATGACCTAAAGAACCAGAGAGGAGCAAACTGGAAGTTGGAAAGGCTGTTAGTTAATTCTGAGCTCTTATGTGACCATCCCTGCCTGCAGCACACAAGTGACTGTTGCCACAGCTGAGGTTTGAAAATGCAATTTGTCTGAAGTGCAAGCTGTAATTCTTATTTATATTGATAAACAAATGTGCCTGTATAGACATGATACATTCAATTTGATGTGACATTCTAGTTCTGGAATTATTTTGCAATATTTTGATATTTCTTTTTTTTTAATTAACTAGTAAAAATATTTTAAAATATTATACACAGAAGATAAAGCAAAAGAGTAACTTTAATCTTTTTTTACAAGGCATACAAATTATTCCATGTTCCACACCTTTGATTGGATGACTGTGGTTCCTTTAGCTTATCAAAGCAGAAGATTTTTAACAAATAAGTAGAGAGGTGGTGCGTAATTTTTACTATGCAGAGAATGGGGAATGCTTGCATGAGGTGTGTTCTTGATTGTCCAGGGCTACTGAAAATATGAAATGTGTTGGAAGACGTGGGTTTTAACTAAAAATTAGAAACTATTGTGTTTTGATTCAAAAGGAAATACTTTGATTTTGAATGTTTTAAACTTAGTAAGGTTTTTGAATGGAAATAGTGTTAAAAAATTACAAATTGAAGCAGATATTTTTTTAAAATATTTTGATTTATTCAAGGTGAATTCATGAATTGGTTGGATTTTTGCTTATGGAGTTCTCTGCAAAAAATCCCCCAACAAACCTTCCTGTGAAGTTTCATGGAGCTGCAGTTCTACTACGGCAGATTTTTTATCCTGTGTACAGCACATATAGCTGTCACATTCAAAAGCTCATGGCAAGAATAGACTCAGTCTAAATAAAATGATGAGGTTTTTATAGCTGCCATTAATTTTTGTGAACTCTTTTTGCAGTTGGATGGCCAAATATTTGTTTCTGTATTGACACATGCAGACAATCTTAATATGCTGACCTGTACAGGATACTAAAGGATGTGTGAAAATCTGTTCTTCAGTCTAGGTTGTGTTATTGCCTTGGTTTTTACAACTCCCAAGGGTCTTTAAGGTGGGAGAATAGATTGTTTAGTAACACGGTAACAGGATTTGAAGTGTTTCACCTCTAGGACATTGATTTATTTCCCAGGCTAGGTTGGCACTGTCTGAATGTAGTTATCACCTGAGAGCTTTCGTTTGGCCTGTGTGAAATGAAAGGCTTAAATCCACAGTGGACAGATCCAAATCACCAAATTACCCTCTTGTTTTGTACTAATTATGGCCTTTCAAGTTTCAATAAAGAGGCAAGGATTAAGTAGACATTAAAACTTCCCTCATATCCCTGGTGAGTAATCTTTGTTAAGGCACTTTGTCAGGTTATCCTTGACAGTCAGATGCTGCTGTCACCATGCCAAACACCCTTTTAATCAGTAATGGAAAAACCTTCAAGAATAGAAAAACTCCAACACTAGCTTAAAAAAAGCCATAGGAAAGGTTCAAGATGAGAATTTCTACTGTTTAGAAAACTGTTATTCCTCAAAGACCTGGGGTCTAGCAATCTCCAACTCACAGTCATCTCACATGGTTGATTATCATGTGTCTGATTTCAGTGAAGAAATCACTGAAAAGCTGCATGCATGAATCACATTTCTATTTTTATATCTGCTGCACTAGAGACTGATGCAAAATAGAATGTTCACTGGATAGAGGCAGTTCATGCTGAAATATGGGGAAAGTTCTTCTCCTAATCGGCCAAGCACGATATTAAGTACAAGAATACCTGCCCGCTGAAGAAGTGTGTGTCCTACACCAGCTAGTTCATAACTTAGTGGAAGGAATATTAAAACTTTATTCTGGATTTTCTGTAGATGAGCAAGGTTGGGGAGAAATCTGAGGTTAGATAAGATATTTAATTTTGTTGTATTTTTTTCCCCCAGAAGTATGGTCCAACAGTGCAACAGGTACCTGAGCAATGGGCGGTTTGCAATGCCAGGATGTTCCCAAACAAAAGGATAAGGATCCTTAAAGCCCAGCTGCTACAAGAGTAGGAAGCAGCCAGATGGCCAGGATGTGCAGCTTGAGGATATCCACAAGGGAATGTCTCCATGAGAGAATATAGTTCAGATCTTGTATCCGAGGGGTTAGGAGTGACTAACACCAGGGACAAGCATTAGTCAGGAAGTTCCTTTGAAGCACATTAAGTTGGAGAGGAGACTCCTTGACTTTGAATTCCTGAAACATCATCTAACAAACCCAGAATACTCTAGATAATTAAAGGCTAATAATTTTTTTATTTTTAAGATACTTAAGTCCTTCCTTAGTACTTGCTGGTAGACTACATGCCAGCCTGCAGCCATGTAACTGCACAGTCCACTGTTAGCAGAAAATTAGTGAGACTCAGTGTGAGATCCCACGGGAGAAGATGGGTTTATTTTAAACAACAATGATTTAATTCATAGAATCACAGAATGCTTTGCATTAGGAGGGATCTTTAATATATTATTTCAGTTCAGAGAACATCAATTTTGTCAGGCAAGAAGGGAAAATAGAGGAAAAGATTGGAAAATGCAGGGTTTTGATAGGTCTAACTTGAAATTTTATATGAGCCTGTTATATGTGGAAAGGAATTCTTACACTGTGAGGAAGAATAGTGAGCATTTGCTGAGTACATGTCTGGGTCAAAAAACTTAGCACTCTGCAAGGTGAATTGGTTACATATTTGGGACTTGACAGACTTTCAGTAGACATCAGTGACATTTTGTCCATAGAATGGAAGCAGAAAAGCAACAATATTTTGAATTAAACCAGTAAGAAGACCTTCTCCCTAAACTTCCAAAATCCTGGATTTTTTACAGTCATTTCTCTAGTTGATTCATTCTACCAATTAAATCACCTCTTCTAGATGCAGCTACACTATATTTGTGTCACCATCTCTTTTTATTGTGTAAACTACTAAATTGATGTTTGGTTCTTTGAAAGTAATTGTTTATTACCTCGTTGGTGTATTTTTCCTTCATCTTTTTGATTTGCCAAGTCAACAAATTGCCTCATTTTTTATGAAAGCCAGCTTTTAGCATAGGCTGGTTTGTTGCTATCATTAAATAAAAGGCATTAAATGATTACTGCAGTTTTAGGGAGTTATGCAGTGTAGTTCCAACCTTTAGTGAGTAAAACTTACACATATGCAAAATTTTTCTACTGAAATCTGTTACTAGCTTTGTCAGCTGGCACAGCAATATATAGAAAGAAAAGAAACTAATTCTTTTGGAGTAGTGCAGTGATAAAGCACATGGCATTATCTTTTGGAGAAAAAAAAGCTCAAAGGGAAATGTGCTGCAGTTTGTGTTGCCCTTGGTTTTCTTTTCCTTTCTGGTTTCTTCCAGGTTCAATGTGGAATGCTCAAGTGGTTGTTCATTGAAAAATGTCTTTAGGATCTTTTTGGCTGTACAGCTTTTATAGATCTAAATGGATTTTTCCTCCACAGATTTCCTTTTCTATAGGAGCTTTTCTCTTCCCATTCTCCCCTACCAAGAAATCTCTTTTTAGAGGCAATGGAGGAGGTGGCAAGGCCAAGTGGGGCCAGAGAAAATAGTTGCTGCAGCAACAAAATAAATGTGGCCAAGCATCTGGAGCTACTATAAATCGTGTTTCAGGGGCAGCTGGGCTGGGTGAGTTCCCCAAAGCCCTGGTTTGCAGAGGTGGGAGGCAGCTCCTCAGGCTCAGTGCTGCTGCCACCCTTGCGCAGTTGCCTCCTTGTGGGACTGTGTCCTTATGCCACCCATGGTCTGGGCTGCCCTGGAATGTGCTGGGAAAGAGTAGTGGAGTAAGGGAAGGGTCAGGGCTGCTCTGCTATGGCTAAATAAAAGCAGGAGGGTTCCACTGCCTCTCTGCTGCTTACTGAGCAGACACGAGCTGTTCTGTGTGTGTATGTGAAGGGTGCAACATTAGGTCTGAACCAAGAGGTTCCATTTTTTCATAGGGAAAGTTAGGAGATTTATCACTAGAAAAACTCCAACCACAGCTTCTGGCTGCAGAGCCAGTGTAGAATATGAGAAGGGCCAACTCTTGCCTGTTTGTAAACAGGTGTTTTCTTTACTGAGCTTATTGAAGGCAGACTTACCTACTTTTCAGGCTGAGAAAAGACCTTAATCTCCTCCTGGAGTTGTTGTCAGAGCATTTCCTGATTACACAGGGGTACCTTAGAATAACTGTTAATCATGTTCAACTCTCAGGATGGGCTCTGTGCTGCTTTTGTCGGATTAAGGGCTAACAAGAGGATTGCTTTTTCCCTGAGCATCTCATTGGACCTTGCTCATTGAGACTGCCACTGCCACTTCATTTGATATCCTTAAGCAAGCCTTTGAGTTGCTGCCTGTACTCATCTTTGGTTTCCTGGGCCAGCAGGCATAGAGATGGCGACTGGACCTGATTCTGTGGCTGCTGCTGCTATGACTGCAGCAGAGCCAGTAATACTCTGACAGGCACAGCGGTTGCTCCCTCTGCTCTGGCCCTGCTCAGGCTGAATATGAGTGCTTTTGTTGGGCAGACAGTTGTTGTAAGAGCTTCAGTTCTTTCTCTTGCTAGTGGATAACTAGTCCCAGTTATCCATTTTAGTGAAGTCTTTGGACCCGTATTAAGTCAAGGAGGATAAATGCCATCACTGACCCTGGGAAGGAAGCCCCGCTGCAGCAGCCCAGGCTGTGGGATTGTTCTTGGCTGGGGAGCAGTTCTCTGGGGCTCTGGTGGGCAGCTGAGCATGGACAGCCCTATGCCCTGGCCCCAGGGATGGCCAGCGGACTTCTGGGCTGCACAAATAGAGGCACAAGTGGTAGACTGAAAGAAGGGATCATCCTCCTTTACTCAGCACTCATTAGACCTTGTCTCACTGTGCTCGGTTTTGGTTCCCCAAAAGAAAGATGCAAACGGGAGCACGTGCAGCAGAGGGCTCAAGATTTGAGCATTTGCCCTGCAAGGAGAGTGGGAAGGACTCACGGCCTACTGGGGACCTAACTTCAGTTTATTGATGCCTACGTAGTGGTTAATGAGGAGATAGAGACAGGCTCTTTCAGAGACTGAGAAATAAGGAGTGTAAGCTAGAAGAGGAGAGGTACAGACAGAACATAAGGAAAACCTTTTTTTTACCATAAGACTGTCCAGTTGTGCTTTCTGTCCTTGGGGGTTTATAAGACTCAATAGGATAAAGCCCGGAGCAACCTAGTCTGAGCTCAAAGGTGACCCCTTGAGCAGGTGGCTGCACTAGAGACTTCCTGCCTCCTGATGCCCCTTCCAGCCTTGCCTGACTAAAATAACCTTTCCTTTGCTGGTGGAAAAAAGGTGAACAAAGGAAAGTGAAGAGAGAAACTGTCCTTGTACACCCCATTTTTTTTGTGTAGACCACCAAGTATGGCTTTGGCATATTATTGCTATTGCTTCTAGCTTGTCCTATTCTGTTATTCTGCCAGGCCAAGGCATTCCTGAGGGATTAACCCTGCGGCTGGTTTTGTGAAAGTCTATTTCTCAGAGGATTATTGACAATCCAGAGGAAACCAGGCACTAATGGACTAATATAAAACATGACATGATTTTTTTTCTTGTATCTTTTATCAGTGTTGCAGCACTTGGGTCAAACAGCATGTCTGGGAGAGACTGGTTGTTCTCATGCCTAGGACTGACAGTCTCTGTGGCTTTGAAACCACCAAAGAATGTGGTGGTTTTTCTGTGCAAGAGTTTGCCTCCAACTCAAACTATGCTTTTGTTCTGTTATTTTATTACCTGACTGTGCTGTATTTTATTCATTATAAGAAAAATTTTTGTTCTCCAATATGTTCTTTTGTATGCCTCCTTTTACCTGATCGAATACTTCTTAGCAGTTCCTTTAATGCTTATGGGTCATGGAACATTAGGCACCAAATAAGAGCTGTATCTAATAGCGCAGAATGAATGGTCCTCCTGCTGCAAGGCCTCACTTATCACTGTCATAAAAGAAGGAAAACAATATAGCACGGTGGGCAGTGGTTTTTGCTGCTTGAAGAAATCAGTAGGGCACTTGAAGAGATCCTTGCAGCTGTGTCACAGGTGTTATGGACTATGTGAACAACTCCAGCTCTTTCTGCAGGGAAATGTAAGTACAAGGCTTTGGCACATTATGAAACCTCAGCTACTATCGTTAAAGGCCAGGATAAAAACCAAGAGGCTACAAAAGGAGGTGGCTTTATTTTTTGTTACATAGAATTTGTCTGCTCAGGAGCCTTTTGGTTTTAATAAAAGAAGGCTCATCACATGTAGATTGCAGTTCTGAAATTCAGAAAACAAAGTAACAGGTTAAATTTATTTGGGGGGCTTTTAATTTCGTAACGTTTTTCAACAATCTTAGGAAACAGGTTATGCCGTCACATGGATTTGCACTAGAGGATACAGAGTTTATTTGCTCCTGTTCCAGATGCCTAGCCTGTAGATAATTTTAACAATCAATATACAGAGCAGAGGAGAAAACCAGTTACAATCATAAGCTTAGATCTCAGTGTTCATTGAACCTAGTGTAGAGACTGTTGCAATTTTTTAGTAATCAATTGACCAGGTTAACTCATAAGCAACCAGCAATATCTAGCTATGTACTGTAGCTGCTTTTCCTTCAGATTGCTTTCATACCATTTGAAATTAACTTAATTTGAAAAAGGTTTTTTCAATACACATCAAGTTAAGTGCAAGTGGCTCTGCATACTTACCATTTTTTATTGAATTTAAACAAATTTTATTTATGTGAAAGGTTGCATAATTCTGTAGATATCTATGTTGGTGAATTTTTAATCTCTCCCTTCAATTAAAGGCAAACTAGTCTGTTCCTTTAATGTGAGAAAACCTAGGATTCATTATATAAACCTACAATAATATTCCCTTATCCCAGCAAAAATACTATTTTTAATTAAATGAAATTTCAACAGTGAAAGGGTTTGTTGGAATTGCTGCTTGCCTAGTCAGAAAGATTTTCACTGTTATTTTTTGTGCTTTTTTAGGCACATGTTCACAACACACAACTTATATATTCTGTCCAGACTCCCTTTGTAAGATTTTATAGTCTGAAGATGTGATATTGGATGGTCCTGTCTTTCTGAATTGTCTGTATTTGCAGTTGATCCCTTTGTAGGATTTGATTTTCAGAACAGAGGTTATAGAGCTAAGTTTTAATTTATGTCTCGGTTCTCCAAAGTACCAGCGTTAACCTCTCTCACCAAACTTGGGATGTGAAAAGAATGAATCTTTTACTGATTCTCAGATTTTTTTAAAGTATAGAGCTCACAGTTTTTGATGTAAGACGTCAGGTTTGAAAATGTTGGGACTGTTTGAACACCACCTGATCTTGGTGGAATCATGCAATGAGAAACCTAATACAAGATCCATATTGTGTACTAATGCATTTTTAATATAAAGTTTTAACATAAAGTTTTTACAACAAAAAATTGAAAAAATTACTTAAGAAAAACTACGTATCAATACAGCATCAATAATGTACAAGATACAGTAGATCAGAGTAATTTTTGATTAAACCATTTTTAGTTGGAAAAAATTGACAGAACTGAACTTTAACTGCTTGTGGGAGATCCTTTTTGATTAATTTCCTGGCTTAAAATAGTTTTGAAAAAGTTTTAAAATTGTGGAAACAACCCACTTCGCCATTTTCCAAATGAAGATTTTCGTTTTTCTTAATTGGAACAATTGTTTTGAAACATGTGCTTGTTTTATAGTAATATCAGCAATGGAATGGGAATTTTAAAAACTAAATATCTTCTGTTGACCTTTTCAAGTTGCAAAAGATTGGAGAATTTGGCGTTTGTTTTCCTCTCAATGGGAAAGCAAAGTGGTTGGAATAATGAATATTTTTGTGTGCCAGGAACATCTGTTACAGTACATGAAAAGGGGTAGTGTGTAGCTACCCTAAGGAAGTTACCCACTGAGGACATAAGAGAGGAGCTTGAGGCATATCAGTCAAGAGAGATGGCCTTCCCACACTGCTTGAGCCTTCCTTTGTTAATGTTCCTAAATTATCTCTTGGGCAAGCATAACATGAATAGTCAACTGATCATGGGTAACAACCAAGGGAAAGAAAAGGAGAGGTTTAGTGGGTCAAGGGCTCAAAAATGGATTGAGTGAGCTCAGGAAAAAGGCAGGGAGCAGAGCATGTCTGAGAGAGTCCATTGCTTTCAGAAACATCTGGTGGTGATTTGCTCGGGGAGGTGAACTGATGAAGGATCCTTGCCATTATTTTCTTCCTTCTGATAGTGTTGATCTCAGCAAGCCAGAGCCAGAAGGACAATGTGGTTCAATGAGATTGTGGGGTCTCAGAGAGAGTGTTAAGTGGAAGAGACAAGGAAACCTGTGCATCCAGAGTATCAGCAAGAGAATCTGGAGTATCTGAAAAAGGAATCGTGACCTGGAGCTCTTGGGGTACACATGTTCGTTTCACTAGTGAAGACACATGAATCGGGAATCCATGAACTGCTTCACAAATAATGTGTCTGTACCCACTGCCTTCAAAAGATTTGCCAGATTATGTCCTGGCATGCCGTGGGAAGTGGCTTGACCACAAGCTAGCCCTTCTAGGGAATTACAACTACTCTGATAATAGAGAGCAAAACAAAATACAAACTTGTGATAAGTAAATGTAGTTAGGGAGACAGGAAGGGACAAACAAAAATGCAGAAAGTTAGGAATCACCAAGGGGAGTAAGCTAGAGGATATGCCAGGAGACAAGTGTATTGCATGTGAAAGTAAGAAACATAAAGAAGGTGAGGACACTGTAGCAGTGAAGAGGGATGAGAAATGAGAAATACAGGTATTGCAGCTAGGGTAGAAGCCTCTACTTAAGTGTACAATAACAGAAAAGAAGACCTAAAAGAAGCCTACTAATCCAAAGCCCAGCTCCAGTGCAAGGTCACCACTTAACCATGCGTACTTAAATTATTTATGCTACTTTATTTCTGGTAAGATTTCATGAGAATCATTCAGCATTATTTTAATAAGTATGCTATTGCCTCAGGGATCTTTCTCCTTGGAGAAACATGGAATAACTACCTTCAGACACTGGTTTTTGCTTTTCTTGCAGCAGCCGCCCAAATTATCTCTCCAAGTGAAAGTGAAATTAAATCAAACAGATAACAAATTCCTTCACTGAAAATCTTGAGAAAAAAATTCTTGTTCAACATAGTACCTAGAGAATTTAAGCTGTGTAAGTGATCTGAGTGAATAACTGAGAGAGCAACAAGGATTATAACACCACGGCATAAGCATAAGTGCCTGTTTAGAATGGTTTCTGCTTGGGCAGAATATTACTGTTTGTTGCAAGAGAAGAACTTTTTCTTCTTTCTGCTTTTTATTTTCTTTTGAGTATTTCCGCTTTCTAGATTTGATCTTCATCAAATAAATTATTATAGCCTTTACAGAGAAATAGGAAGTATCAAGTTGCATTGTTATGTATGCCAGAGAGATGGATCAATGGTTATTACAATTTCCAGATTAATTTGCATTCTCCCACTGACTTAGTCTTTGGAGAAACAGCAGATTAGCCCTTGATTACTAGGGGGTGAACAATTCACAGTGAATAATTTATTTGGCAAATGACTTATGACTTAGAATAATTTATTTCCCTAAATGAATTCACTGGATGTTGTACAGAGATTTTAGGTGAACAGTTTTCATTCTATAGATTATTCATAATTGGTTATGTGATTTCCATAATTACATAAATTTGTATACTGAAAATAAGATAACAGATCTCAGTCTCTTTACCTTGCCACTGGTGACCTGCTGTGGTAGAGGTTTAGCAAAACTGGAAATCTGCAAGGATAAATAGGAATTCTGAAATTTGGGGCTAAATGACACATTTTTCATTGACTTCTTCCTATTCCAGGTATGTATTTCTGCTAGCATTGCTTGTATCTATTCAGCATGGAAAAATGGCTATTGCAACTCTGAAACTATTTGTGCGTTGCATTTGCTGTTCATCTGCAGATGCTTCAAGTACAATGTCTACTGCCAGTATTGACCAGATTTTCCAGTAGTTTTGGCAGCTGCTTGTAGTGAGTGAAGCAGCAGGAGAGTATTGGAGAGCATGGACAGCATGTGGAAGAGGAGCAGACAGAACCATATCTGAAATACTGTCTGTTATATGACTTTTAAGACAAAAAAATGTGGAGGCAAGCCCAGACCGATGATTGACAATAATGGTCTAGATCTGGAACGATTAGCAGTCTAAAAAGTCTACTCTCAGATTTATGGATCTCATCATGAAATGAGATACCACTATGAGCGTCCTTAAACTACTTATCAGTATGTGCTAACACTGCCCAGAATTGCTACCATCTCTAGGTAGCAGCTAAAGTACAGGTAGATAGAATATTTAAACTCCTGGAATGCATATATGTATACTGATAGAGAGCCTAGTAATCAGCCACGGGCTCAGGAATTTGGAGATTTGAGAATGTGGGAGTGCTGAATTACAGTAGGTGCTGATAAAATTAATATTTATCTTTGCTTCTGCCCTAGATATCTGAGTTTGTTAACAGAAAGAAATAATTTTCCATTGAGCTACGAAGTCCAGCTGATCACAGCAGAAGACTGAATGGTCTGAATTCTTTTCTCTTCCTTTTTTTTAAAAATTTTTTAATTTTTTTTTTTTTACGGGATTAATTTCTTTGCTTGGTGGATATTAAAGTTGTGTGATTATTGCTGCTGTCCTGGGAAACTCAGTTGACCTTTCACTATCTTAATGAGTGGCTTTCCTGTTACACAATTGATTGAGGAAGAGTTGTTTAGCTGTTACCTGTATTCAGGGCAACTGTGCACTTTGGAGACTGTAAGGGAAATGGTGCTGTCTTTTGACAAAGAAAGGATTTACTGAACAATATTTCTTGGAATTATGGCTGTCTGATGTTTGCTGCAAGCAAACAGTTTGCAGAGAAAGCCTTACTGTGCTTTGAAAAATAGTATTTGGAGATTTTCCAAGATTTACAAGTGGCCAGTGAGATACTGATCCAAAATTACAGTCTCCAGGGCTATCTCATCAGACATATTTTGTATTCTTATTTTGAAAAAATTAAGATAAAAGAATTAAGTAAAATTGATTTCATTTTTATTTCAGATTATTAAAAAATTAATAAATGAGTTCATGAGTGCTTCCTGGACTACATCATAAACTCATAATACACGTACATAGATGCAGTTGTCTTACATAATCACTAGATGTCATTCCTTGATGTCACCCAAATATGATTGCAATATGCTACAGCACTGAATCTTTATTTTCTTTCCTTTTATTGACTATCACTCTTATTCCCAATATTAATACAGTGAAGACTAGGTCATAAATAAAATAGAGTCTGCAGGGCAGGGTTACTACAACTAACAGTGAAAATCATCACTACTTTTAAAATTACATCTGGAAATCAAGTGAAGAAAATATTTTGTAATTTGATAGATATAAACCTGTGTTAAGTATTTGTGTGTGCCTTAGGGCAAAATAAACCCACAAAATTCTTAAGGAAAGCACAAAATAATTTTTTTTTCTTCATAAAGGAGAATTCAAAGTTTCTTCTGCTGTTATACACAATGTGATAATTTAAAGCCTAAAGGATTTTCTCCCTAATTCACCAATTCAAATTTCTATGATGGAAACATATTTAAATATGAAATTTTTAATCTTGCTTTTCATTTGAACTTTTAAATGTTTTTCCGGGAAAGCAAATGTCTCATTAGGCCTTTTTGCCATTCCACTGTACTGATCTGCAAGTAGATGAGAATCATCACATTACCTTTCTTTTTAAAAAAAATTAGTTCTACCTACTTAGTTTTTTAACCCAATATACATCTAGTCTGATTGAATCTTACCACTTTTAAAATGTTATACAATAATTCACTCCTCATCATGTGTATTAGGATTTGTCCATTCTGCGGCTGGACTCGGTGATCTTAAACCTTTTCCAACATAATGGATTCTATGATTTTTTGAAAATGTTCAATTTTCAGTGAAATATTTAAGCCACAGCACAATGATAGAATGGGAAATGGCATAGTTGACACTTGGCTGTATTTATACAATTCTCTTGACCCTTTACAGGAGTTGAGAAAGAACCAAAGATGATCATGCCATATTGCACAGTTTGGGATAGGAGCCCATTTTCCTACTTGAAACTCTGCTTATTTTTAAAATATTTTGTATCATTTTTCTTACTTTACTCATGAATAGTAAGTGAAAAGAATCAAGGGAGATTTCACATGCCTTTAAATAATTTAAATAAATAATAATTTAAATAAAAATTATTTAATGTGGGATTTATTTTCCTTCCTGGGGACTTTTATGGCACTTTTTACAGATTTTATGAAAGTTTTAGTAGATTTTTATTTTTAAAATTCAAATTTAAGCCAAAAGTAAAAATGGAAATACTTTATTGCCTTAGAAACCTATGAAAATGTACTGCCTTAGAGTAGGAAGAAAAAAAATGTGACAAGAGAGTTACAACTTAAACAACAAATATCTACTAAAAAGTTTGAAAATAGCAGTCAGGCACTCAGAGGCAGAATAGAACTTACAGGGTTGAAAACTTTCAACTAACAGTAAGGTACTGCCGTATGCTCCATGCTTGACTTCCCCTGGAAAAACTGAATGTCCAAAATGCATTTAAGTTGAGCTGTTGCTTATGCTGGGGCATGTTGCTTTGAGGGGTCTGCAGAGGTTACCAACTACACTTTGGAAAGTTCCCTGTGTTTCAGCAGTGCACGACCTGAAACCAGTACTGGCAACAAAGCAGAACACTGAAATATAGTCATAATTTCCTTCAAGCCATGACAAAACTTTCTGAATTTTCCTTTCTGCATTACCTCCTTTAGCTTCCTTGTCCCTGAGACCCTGTGGCCCCATCCTTGCCTCTCTGTGCTTCAGTGTAGTCTATCCTTGTTTCTTTGGGTATTTTCGTTCCTTTTTTTATTTTTCTCTTTCTTTCCTAAAACTGGCCAGATACTGGGAGTTCTGACTTACTTTGCTGCAGCTCTTGTGGAAAACAAGAGAAACAGAAAGGAAACAAGTCTCCTCTCTGTTCTGTTCCATGTCATTAAAAATATTTCCCCCCTTTATTTTTTTTTGAGTGTACACCCTCAGTCTACACTGTCTACATAATTTTGGATGTTGCTCATGTGAGTTACTACCTTTTCTTTCTGAACTAAAGTACCCTGATGTGCATGTTTCATTTTTATATTGAGAAAACTGAACAATTAAGGTAATTGCTGGTGTGAAGGGTTTGGTTCATATTTCAGACAATCTAATCCCTGTAGTCTGAAAGCAGCAAAGGCAGCACATCCCTAGGAAAGCAAAGAGAAGGCTGGACACTGATGCTGTTAAACAGAACAGCTCTTCCAGATTCCCTTTTTAGTTGGATAGACTATGTTCTGGACTGAGTGACAAGGTTAGTTTGCCCTGTAGTGGTTCAAGCACCACAGAATAATTTCTGTTGCAAAAACTCCTGAATTTACTGTGAAGGAACTGTCTTGTAGGAATTGCTGAAGTTAGATATTTGCCTCATCATGAAGAATGCAAGAGAGCAAGCTGACTGAGCTCAATTTGTTTATTGATTAGGATTATAAAGGCTGTGACTGAGCAGAGACATAAAGTTGTACTTCCAATTTATCTTTCTTTTGTGATACTTCTGTGACAGAAACAGAGAAATCTTGCATCTAATTTTACAAATCATCTTGATATCTTGTTAATGAAATGTAGCACTATAGTTTCCAGCCTTCTTCAGCTGCTTATCTGCAAAGTAAAAGTACAAAGAACTATAACATTCACAGATCATCCATGTTTGGTATCTGCTTGGCAATCTTGATGTGGTAAATACAAAAGCACAATATGTAGAAATCATCTGGCTAGTAAAAAATAGAAAAACTGAGCAAGTCTGAAAAACTCTAGAAGAATAATGGTCATAGAAAATTCAGCTAAATCTCTTGATATAAATTCTTTGTTGTGGCATTCATGTTCATATTGTGCCAGCATACTCATATAAAAATTGCACTGAATTAAAGTAAAATCATCACAGAACTGCCTGAAAGTAAGCGATAGAAACTAACATTGACCTGTGCTTCAGAATTTTTTAGCAGATTACTAAACAGGTATCTTTAAGCAGATTTCTTTAAGCAGGTTTCTTGCATTTCAGAAACAATTTATCTATTGTTAAGGTTTACTTCACCTCATTTCGAACAAGAAGAAAAAAAAGTGAGTATCACTGCTTTGAGAATCAGAAATGTTAAGATAGGTAGTAAATAGTCTTTTGGGTGGGTATTGAAGAAGTGATAATCTCATTATGGAGAGTTAGTTTGGAACCTTACTGGTAGCACCTTGATAACATTCTAAGTATCTAATGCAAGAAGTAGGCATGACATTGTAGGACAGAGAAGAGAGACCTATAAATTATTTGTTTTTCAACAGCTAAGTGACCCATAAGCCAATAATAGTTCATGTCAGATTTCCTGTATAACAAAATTGCCATTTTTAGGAGATAATAGGTATATTTAAACTTTAACAGGCTTGACTTCTAGCAACATCCACCACGCATGGACAGCCAGGGTTATAATGGTAGGAGTCCAGAGGGGAATAACTGCTGTCTGCATCGTTTTCCCTGAGCTGCTGTGTTCTATGCATATGCTACCCTTTTACGTTTCCAGCATTTTCTTGGATTGTCACATAATGAAGGTGCCTTGCTTTCTTAGTGATGCCTTTTGATTTTTTTGATTCCTTTTAGTATTGGAATTCTGTGACCCTCTTCTGTCTTGGCACTTTCTCCAGTAAATTGTAGCTTACAGCAGTATCCTGGGAAAAAAATCCTTATATGCTTCCAGGGGCCAGCACCATGAACATTTTTGGTTTTAGAGCTTAGCTAACTTAGCTAAAGATAAAGCTTGTCAGCTGTTCTACATTCTTTGGTCTTAGATGGTACTTCTAGATGTCCTGGGATTTGACCATGACATGTATTTTTCTTTGGTAAGGTTTTAAAGGCCTTCTGAACTATGACCTAGCATCTCACTAGTAAATAATTTAAAAAAAATGATATTGTGTAGACTGTGGTTATTTCAATGTGTAGAAACTGAAAGCAGTGAGTACTTGCATCCACTGCCATATAATAAAAACCTCATATTTTGGTTTTAATTACCTCACTGCTTGTCCTGATTTATAAAAGAGTCATTCTTGTGAAGTACTTTCTGAAGCTCTTAATTGAATAGAGCCACTTACATAAAGTCAAGGTCCTGGCCAAATGAAGACCATTGTGCCACAATGCACAAAACTGTAACAGAAGATCATTCTGAGGTGTTGTTGATATTTAATCAACAACATATGTATTTTTATGGAAAAATAATTTGGTCAAAAATCAGAAAATTATAAATAAATAAATTGTTTTCATCAAAACAACAGAAAATATTTGCAAATTATTTTTCACTTGCATTCTGAAGAGCGATTTCTAAGAAGATTGTTCATGAAAACTAGTGAAAAATTAAGCTGCAATGAGACATGAGGGAAGTTCTTCTCTTAGAGTAATAAATAGTTAAATGTTAGGAAAAATATCATAATTCTTTTTTTTCAGTAGGAAAATATTGGTGGAGTCCAGAAGAATCTGTGCTAAGCCTATCATTTCAAGATGTTCATAAATGATCTAGAAAAGGAGGTGAATAGGGAGGTGACAAAGTGTGCTGATACTAATCTATTCAGTGAAGTGAAAATGGAAAGTAACTGATGAGATTTGCAAAAGATTTCACAATACAGGGAGATGGTGTGATAAAGTGCCAGATAAAATTCAGTGTGGATAGCAATGCACATTGGGAGGAAAAGCTAGCTTTGCATTCATAATGATGGGCTCTGAATGATTATTTCCACTCAAGGTAGAAATCTTGGAATTATAATAGATCATTCTATGATAAAGTCAGCTCAGTGCTTAGAAATAGCCACTGATTCAACAGTGCACAAAAGCGGCATATAACATGGAAAGAAGTGCTGGGAAGGAATAGAGAACAAAGCAGGCAACATCATTATGGCATTGTACAAATGTCTGGCCCATCTTCATCCTTGAGAAGTGGTACACTTCTAGGGTTCTAGTCCTGAAAACCATATAGTAGAATTAGGAAAGATAAAGAGGATGTGACTCATGAAAGGTGTGTAATGACTTCCTTAAATTAAGAGTGACTTTCTGTGCCAGTGTACTTCAACCTGAAAAAGAGGGATTTGACCAGCTCTATGTTGGAGTATTCTATGGGTAAAGGAGAGTTCATAATGGCACTGCCATTATGTGCTTTATTTTATATTGTTCCTTAGGTGTCATTATTCACTACTCTCAGAGACAGGCTATTGAGTTACAGGAATATTTGGTCTGACATGCTGCTTCTCCTTTTGTTTGGCCTTGTTCCTATGGAGAGAAACAAGATGAAATATTTTCTTGTGATTTCACGTTCGCTTGTCAACTAACAGTAGACTAGAATTTCTGGCTGAAGAAAAGTTACAGCCTTTCTGTCTGTCTGTCTTACATGTCTGCACAGTATGACATGGTAATATCACATACTAGGAACTGAAAGCAAAAGAAATGCATATATAATTTTATATTTTACTCAACTTCTGGAAGAAAGTTTGAAGTAACAGATTGTCTAGGTTGGGAAAGACCTCTAAGATCACCAAGTCTAACATTAACCCAGCACTATCAAATCCTCCATTAAACCACAACCCTAAGTGCCACATCTGCCCTTCCATTTTATTTGCCTTCCACTTCACTGTTGTATGTGATTAGTTTCAGTTTGACCACTTCACCCTTACCTTTGCAATTTGCATTTGAGATTTCCATTCAATTAGAAGATTAAAATTAAATTATTATTGCAGAATTTGAATTGGGAAGAGAAGTCAGACTTTTTTGAAAGTACACAGCAGTCTATTTTAGAGAGTCATATGAAATGAACAACATTGTATTTATTTTGTATAAATTTTTAGAGAAAAGTAAAACAAACTGTCACCAAATATTTACAACTTAAGAAAATGAATACTTTAGTTGACGAGACATTTCTGAAAAGTTGTTTGTAGTAGAGTCTTCTGATTAATGTTATATATATGTACACACACTTTTGGAAATAAACTGTTTTGTAATAAGTCTTTATTGTTTTAGAATGAGAAGATCCACACATGGAATTAATATGACACAGTTAATATCTTGTAAATAAATGCATTTTCCTAGCTAATGCTTGTTTCTAGCTTTGCAGTAACTGTTACGTAATCCTGCTCTTGAGTACCAGCAATACAGTGATATTCCATATAACTCCCTGTATATGTCTTCCATGTTCAGCTCCATCTCAGCATTTCAAGTCTGAACCCCAAATTTAGAAATTAAAATGGCTACCTTTAAATTTTATTGGTATAAAAGGCATCTCTGGAAAAATTGGAGAGAGGACAATGAGGGAGACATGCATTGGTAGAGTGGAAAGTAAATAGAAATGACACACTAAGACAAAATGCAGATTGGTGGGAGTATTAATTCATATATGGTATCTGTTAAAATAAGTCACGGATTTTTATGGAGGTTGCTATGGCATGCCTAAGTAGGGAAGTGTTTATTATACTGCCTTATTGAGCACCTAGCCTAAATCTGACAATGAATTCCACAGTCCGAGGAAATACTGGGTGAGCAGTGTCCTTTCCATTGCTTGTAGTCAAGTTTCTATGTTACAATTTCACATAGATACTTGTTATTGTTATACTGAAAGAGATAGTAAATGAGGATTCCCCGGGCGAATAACAAGAGACTAGAGCAGAAAACAAAATAATGTTTAGAGATTTACGTTGCCTACAAATACGTTGCACAAAAAAAATCTAAAAAGTTCTAGTGTATGTTTTAACACTAAAAAGGTGGATTGTGAGAAAGACAAAGCATAAAGAAACTAATTGAAGGAAGTAGCAATATGGATGAAAATTCTTGCAGATAAGTTCAATACATTTAAATAAACTATAAACTTAAGGGCTAACTGTAAAACACTTTCAAAATACCAAAATCATGTTAAATAAGAATCAGAGAGAAACTGTTAGAACTCACAGACATGCATTCAAATGAGGAAATGAATGTAAACTTGGCAGTTCAAATGTAAAATTACAATGAAATGAGACAAAAACATTTTGAGAGACAACTTGCTATGGGAAACCTGCAATTAACAGACACCCCCCCACCCCCCAACAGAACAGGGAAATTTGCAAGACAATGCTGAAGATAGGGAGATAATCAAAGCCATTGAGTGTAATAAGGCCATTTTGCAGAAAATCTGATTAATTGTGTGCATTTATGTATTATGCAGAGAAGGCTAGGAAAATACCTTCTTCAGAGTCATTGTTTATGGATGATACATCTGAGGAACTTTCTCAGATTAAAGTGTCAATAAAAGACATTTTTTAACAGGTCAATAAAATTAATAGTAACAGTTCACCATGATGTGACAGTTTTCATCCAAAAGTTTCAAGGAACTTAAATATAAAGCTGCTAGCCTGCTAATAGTAATAAGCAACCTACAATTTTGAATGAGTAGGAGGTGGAAAATATGATACTAGTGTTTAAAATGGGGATTCTCAGGATGAGAATTACATACCAGTAGATCTGAAGTTTGCATTAAACAATTTGATAGACATTATTATAGAGAGTAAAATTGGTGGACGCATAGATAAATAGATGCAGTAAGCACTAATATGGCTTGGAAACTAGAGGGATGTCATGAATCAAAAATCCAGAGTTCTTTGAATGTGTCAGTATGCACTGGCTAAAGATGATGCAGATTATAAAATCTAGCTACAACTGTGAAAGAGATTATAACAAATTTGTGTAAAAAAGACCCATGTTGCCAGCTTCTTAAAAGATTGCTAGATAGAAATCGATGGTTTGTTCTTATAATGGTGTGTAGTTACAAATAAAATCCTGCAGAAGTCTGTGCTGAGCCTGGGCTGTTCAACAAGTTCATAAATTTGAATTTCACGGACTCATAAATTATTCAGAAAATGAGATGAGCATTATAGCAACAAAGTTTGCAGGCAAAACAAAGTAATGCCTAGTATTTAAAACAGTTTGTGATGAGATTCTGATGGTACAATACTGGGTTACTGGGTAATAAAATGGCAAATGAAATTCAATGTCAATAAATACCAAGTGATGCATGCAGAGGAAATGGTCTTAGCTACGTATACAGAAAAATGACCTAAAAGTTTCCATTATTATTACCATTTAGCAATATTAGAATCACAGCAGATATTTCATTCAGAATGTCACCTCAATGCTAAAGACTGAAAAAGAGAAGTGGGTGTTGAAAATGTAAAGGTAAAGCTTTGAGAACAAACACTGGAACTTCATTAAACTAATACAATTCCATGCTGCACAGCTTGTTTGAATACTACACTCAAGATTAACTCATTCTATCACAGAAAGGTGTAAAAGAACTAGGAAGAGTACAGGGAATTTAACCGAATATGAACCAGAGGCATGGAGCACCTGTACTATTAGAAAAGCCAATGTAAACTAGGACTCTTTCCTTTGAAAAACAGAGAGCTGTGAGGACATGTAAAAACATGTACAAAATCATAAATGATCATTCTTTCTTGATACACCATAACTAAGCATTTTTAGCAGTTTAAGACAAATAAATGGAAGTGCTTTTTCCTAGAACTGAAAAGTAAATGCTAAAATTTATCACTATAGGATATTTTGAAAGGCAAACACAGAGAGAGTTTCTGAAAGTGATGAAAGCAAATTATGGAAAATAAGACATTTATAGTTATTATTGCCATGTTCTTGGTACAGCATAAGACCCATGAGTCCATGCACTGTTGGCTGCTGTATGAGGAATCACACTTTGAACTCTGTCCTGGGTTGGTGATTTTTAAATATAGGACAGAGGTCAGACCAAGCAGTTCTAAAGTTGACTTGTTTGAAAGTTCACAAATGAACATGGAAGACCTCATTCTAAACAGCCTTTTGCATCCTTCCCCATGCAGTCATCAGCACTTAGGCAAAGAACATCTAATATAGTGCCCCTGTTCCTTGGAAATGTTTTCTTTTTTGTGCTGAAAACTCAAAAAAATGTTTTAGGTACTGCTCAACAGCACTGACACAGCATCAAGGCTTTGGGCCTCTCCTGCAGTTCCGTCAGTGAGTTGGCTGGGGATGCACAGGAAGCTGGGAGGGGACACAGGGAGCTGACCCCAACGGACCAAAGGGATAATGCAGAGCAGTGTCATGCTCAACAATAAAAGCTGGGAGAAAGAAAGAAGGAATAAGGGGGGACATTCAGAGTGAAGGCATTTGTCTCCCCAAGTCATCATTATGTGTGATGGAGATCTGCTTGCCTGAAGATGGCTGAACACCTCCCTGATCAAGGCAAGTACTGAATTAATTCCTTGTTTTGATTTGCTTGAGTACGTGGCTTTTCCTTTACCTATTAACCTTCTTTTGTCTCATCCCATGAGTTTTCTCCCTTTTAGCCATCTGATTCTCTTATCCATCCTTCTGGAGGGAGAGAGTGACCTGGGTGGTGCTGAGCTGCTGGCTGGGGTTACGCCATCACAGGCAGTTTTACAGTATGGACACACATGTAATGATGTTTCCAAACAGTCCTGTGTCCAGTATCTTCTTTTATGTGATGATTCATGTATTTAGACACACTGTTTTCTGTATAGGAATCTCTGCAATAATGAATACTTCTAGCATTGTGCAAATTATTTTTTAATGGTTCATTGTACTGAAGAGCAAACAAATTCATTTTAATAAAAAATATCTGACAGTGTAGTATGGCTTCCGATTCAGCATGCAACTTGCAATTTTACTCCAGCAAACAGCATGTGTACAAGGCAATGCTTTCTTGCCCATTGCAGAGATATCATGTACGTATTGTTTACTTATAGGGTAATATTAATACTTAATTATGTGTGAAGCAGTGACAAAGCTGGGTAATTATCCTGAAAGGACAATGTTATTATCCAGGCTCAGCCCTCTTCTCCCTTTGAGGAAAGGAATGAAATAGAAAAATTGGAAAGTTTATAGGCTGTGCTTTATCTGCAAGGAATTTCCTCTGTGCTTGGACTTTCTTTAAAGTTACCAAGGGACTTGGCCTTCAGTCTTCTTTGTGCAATGTTGAGGTACTTAATCTCCAGCTAAATGAACTAGCTGGAATAACAGAAACAATCCAGCTGCAGTGGCGTGCAACTGTATTTAGGCTGATTGCTCCATTACCTACAATGTACAGGTCTATCACAAGTACTGGGGTTGTTCGTTTCAGAGATACGAGTAAGACAATAGGAAAGGCAATTATCTTTTCCTGAGTGCTCCTTCAGCAGTGCTAGGCTTTCACTATGTTACTTTTTAATTAGAGAAATCAAGACCAAAATACATATTTGGAAATAAATGGCATTTAAAAGGGAAAGATTATGTTTAAAACCGATTGTACTTAAATAAAAAGATTTGATTCTTTTATCCTTACATGTGTCCAAAGCATTGGCATTCTGGAGCTCTCCTGGAAGGATATCTAAGCTTGCAGGAAAAATGCTTCAGGTCATCATCACCATGTGGTATTCTGTCCATTAGAAGTCAAAAATGCTGTCTGTGTCTCTGTGCAGATAGTTAGAATAATTTGAATAGAAATTTTGTGAGGAAGATTATGTGAAAACAACTTCCCTGAATATTATTTAGAATTACCCTTTTTGTCCTGTCACTGTGTGCACCTTTTTTACAAAGGCATATAGTGATAGAACAAGGGGGAATGGCTTTAAACTGACAGAGAATGTGTTTAGATTAGATATTAGGAAGAAATTCTTTACTGTAAAGGTGATGAGTCTATGGAATAGGTTACTCACAGAAATGGTGCTTATAGTGCCCTTATAAGTGTTCAAGGTCAGGTTGGTTGGGGCTTGGCACAAACTGATGTATGGAAGGTGTCCCTGCCCATGGCAACGGGTTGGAACTAGATGATCTTGAAGGTCCCTTCCAACCCAAACCATTTTATGATTCTGTGAATTTTTTCCTAATAATAATTTCAGAATCAATTTTTCAATTCATATGCACTGGTGAAAAGAGGTGCTTAACTTCACACCTGAAACCTAACTAAATAAAAACTGCATCTGCATCTGTCAGTGCTACAAACTGTCATAAAATATCTAGGAACCAGGACTGATTTCCATATGGGTACCATTTTGCATTGCTTCTGTCATGGAGTAAGAGGGAATGTGAATTAATTGAATACTGTTCTTGAAAAAAACCCAGAATTCTTCATAGTAACAAATAAACCCGTTCTAGATAATGAAACCTCATGTATTTTTAAATTACAGTGTTATCTGGACTAAAAACTGGGAAGAATTTTGCAGTGCATTTTTCCTCTTGGATTATGTTCAGGTGTATATTCCTGGGCGGAGTGTCTCAATCTGTAGAACTTGCTGGTGGTGGCAATTTACTCCTCATGGATTTTGTCACAGTAGAGTCAGTGATATTTACTAGTTTAGGGATTAAGATCAAGCATGTTCTTATAGAGTAAAATACATCCTTCTTCAGTATCCTGAACATATTTGCAAAAATTAAAAAAGTCACCATTTAAGAAAAGCAATGTGTAAGTCAGCAAAGTCTTCCTCTAGAAGTGTCTGATTTGTGTCCCATATTATATTTTCAGCTCCTGTAGACAGATCTCCTTGAGATGTAAGCATTTCAGATCATTATTGTGGGAAATAAAGTATTATGTGCCAAGTTGCCTCCATCGATAGCCATGAGAAAGAGACAGTCCTGGCTGGTCTGCGTATTCTCTGAGTATCCTTCAGATGGCAGGAGAGGAGGCTGACTAGATATAACTGCATTTCTGGGGATACTGAGTTATGTTCCCAAAGTTTTTTTGGATGTAGTGGTTTTGGCCTTCCAGGAGAGAATGATCAAGACTCACTGAAATGTTTGGATTTACTGGTCAGACACAGGACTGGTCCACATCCATTATAGTTCCATTGCAGGGTTACTGTGGTACATAAAGAACTATACTAAAATGAGAAAAATATTTGTCCTGTGAGACCAAAATATTGTCATATGAGTTCTCAGAACTGTAAACTGAAATTAACATAATGGACAATTTCCTTGCTGTGTTTCATTATGTACAGCTTTGATTTCTGTGTAACTGAAGTATAGGCAGAAGATATGTTTTTGTTTACTGTTCAGGCTTCAAAGGTAAAGATTTCACATTTTGAACTGGAGATTGTGTGTTTTGACCCAGCAGCAACCTGTGTGCATTTCTTTGCACTTAATTATTTAGGTAATGTCTTTGATTACTTTTTTCTCTAATTTTAATATTGGCATTTCACCCAGATTTTGCTGAGTTTGATATTTTCCTTCTTGACACTATTTCTTACTTTTGACTGTTTCATTCCTAATGCAGAAGCAGTAAATTAAATTATGTATTAAAATCAAGGATATTTGCTTTTTTTGAAGTAGCTGTTAAAAGTGTTTTTCTGTGAAGCCTTTCATTTTTTATAATTTCTTGTCAGTTACAATTTTTGAGTCAAAAGTCCAAAGTACCATTCTAGGCACGAAGAAAGGAGCCAAGACATGCCTTTCACTAATTTGTTCTGCCTTTTTTTTTTTCATACCGGCCAAACTTAAAGGCATCTGTTTATCTTTGTGCCCAATGAATACCTTCAGTGAAGCTGCTAGGAATAGGTTATTTAAAGCTATCTCAGGTTGAAAGTTTTATGACAGTTCCCTCAAATGTAGAAGAAATCAGCTTCTGGTATTGCTCCACTGAAATGCTGATAGATCTGATATGTCACAAATGTTGCCAAGCTCTGCTGCCCAAATGGAGCAGGTACCACTTGTGTGGAAGTTTAATAAATACTGCTTAGATGTCGATGGAGTTTGACTTTGTAAATAATGGGCTTGTACTGTTCTGTGGTTAATAGGTGGATGAAAGCGAGTATCACTTCACTGGAAATCCATAGCTGTCAGTTTTGAAAATTGCAAGTCTTTTTCAGGCAAATTATTTTGATATCCTATTCCCTCCGGGTGTCTGTATGTAAAGGCGTGCCGTAGCTAGGATGGCATTGTTCTCTGGGCACAAAGGTTGTTGCCATATTCTGGCATTCATCAGGTCTCTGACAGGCTTATGCACGGCTGTTTGCACTGACAAGACCTAATGCATTCTGGACATATAATTGGCTATGAGGGTGTTCTGCATTATTTTTGTATACAGCTTTCAATTTGAAAGAATATTGCTATTGTAACTGCAAGGGAAACTAGCCTGTAATAGCAGATGCTGTTACCAGGCAGTTAATTTGCAAAAGGCCAAGAATTAACAGTTTTGCTATTTATGTGGCACACTAATTTTTCTGCAAAAGGAAATCCGCATTGATGAATAATTTAAATCCCAGTGTCCCTGCAAGTCTATAATCACGTGCCCTACAGAGACTGGAGTACATTCTACTGTGAGCATTGTGCAAAAGATTAGTAGCTCCGTGGTGGCAGTGCTGCTGTAACAGTGTGAATTGCACTTTTAATTTGTCTTCCCATCTGACAGAGCATCTCATTATACTTACAAAATCTATTTTAAATTATACTTTTTAAATTCTCAGTTGAAAGATATTTACATAAAAAAAGGTGAAGATTAAATAAATTGTTTTAAGTCATATCAGCAAATCATTTTAATGAGAACATCCTTTCTTCTTGCAATTGGAAAAGAATGTGCATTTTATTCCCACCATGTTTAGTTCCAGTCAGTCAAACACAGCAATGACTGGATACAGTTTTTTACAATAGAGTCTAGATGTGAAATGCGTGATAAGCCCTACTTTGTGACATAAAATTATGCAGGCTCTCTTAATAGCTAACTTGTTAGCTATCTTGAGCTGAGAAGTATTTTATACAAAATCTTATATAAGATGAAAACTTGTTTTTTTTCCCATAAGTAGTGCTGAGCTGAAAATTATTACATTTTGTTAATCAGATTAAATTGTGAGGGAGTATACACACAAGGTCCTTAGGCACACATTTTTAATAACAACATTACATTTCTTTCACTCCTTCTTTTTGCCCTATTTGCTCTTCCTTAACTACATTATTGAAATCTAGGAAGCATTAGCTGATCTATTTAATGGCACATCATTATCTTCCCACAGCATAATGCATACTATTCATTCTCTCATATTATTCATTAATCCATTATATTTATTCTATCCTAGTCTTTGTGTAACGCTGTAAGGAATCAGACTTTCACTGTACAAATGAATAATATTTTGCAGTATTCAAAGATCCAAATTAATATCAGTGACCTGTTATCTTGATGGTTCGGTTGTTGTTAGGATTTCATGTTACTTGGACGCTATTTGTTATAGCTCTTGTTTATTTTTCTGGACATCTGCTGCTGGAGTTAGTACTGTGCTGAGCATGGTGCAAAAGCTGTGGGCATTTATATATGGCTTCAGTGCGAATAGGATTGTACTTATGTGAAACAATTGTATTCAATACTTTCTCTTATAAAATATATGGGCCAGGTCCTTTGAGGTAAGGGGAGGTTTAGGAGGCTGTTGGCAGTGCACTTTGCTTCTGGCAATTGTTTTCCAGCAGAGCGCAGTTCATGGGCTGTGGCTGCTGCTGTAGCCCTGGCCAAGGGCTGCCATGACTGGGTGGGGGGGCAGGAGCTCCCCTTGCTGCAGGACAGAGCTCTGAGGTCACGTTGGGGCAGACAGGCTGCTCCAAAGCATGTCCCTAGCTGTATTCCTGTGCTATATGTGGGTTGTCAAGAGGTGGTTTTACTGCTTTTTAGGGGTTTTTTTTCTCATATTTGCACACAAGTTATTCTCAAATATTACAGTTATTAATGATTGGTGAGCCATGGGCTTTGGGTTCAGTTCCAGATTTGAACTTCAGAGGCTGCTGGGAGATGTTAGGACCCACATTTCTGACTTTTGTCACCTAGTGTTGATTTTCAAATTTTTTATTTGCCAAGATGTTCATGTAAACTCTTGTGTTCATGTAAATTCTTCATTTTTATACCATTGTTCTAGGTCACTTTTGATTTTGCAGCACCCATAGATTTAACTTGGAAGTTAAAGTAAAATTTAAAAATTAGTTTTTATTGTATGCCTATTTGACTTGTAAAGCTGTAAATTTCCCATATTTAAAACTAACAAAAGAGTAAATATATAATGAAAGGGTAAATAATGAAGTCCAAAATGGACAGCAGTGTTTATTGAGGTCTTGTGTCTCCCAGGAACTGAACCTGTAGCCTCAGTTCCACAGAAACTGGAACATATGCTGAGTTTTAAATACAAAAAGTTTTCCCAGTGCAGAGTTCCAGGCTAGAGAACTCAACACCTTGCATACTTGGCCTCTAACTGCGTACTCTCCATGTGCATAGTGAACAGCAATCAGACTTCATAAAGCTGTGCAAGCATTTTGGAAAACAAGTCTCACTACAGTTTTAAAATCAACTTCCACCATCTGTTTGGGAAAAGCAGTGGGTTCATTTCTTGTGAACTTAGCAATTAAATATGCTAAAATATAGTAGTGGCAGGATACAATATTTTCCATACCTATTAAGAAGAAAAACTAAAATCCAGCTAAGTAACACCAAACCTCAGACCAAGAGTTGCCATCTGGCTACCAGGTAAATCAAAACTCTTGGTATTTGTCAAATACCCTCAACTGGAATACACTTTCAGTGATGAATTTTAAAGCAACAGGAGTTAAATTCTGATTAGAAAAGCAAAGTTTTTATTTCAAGTGTTTAAAAAGCTGTAAAACATGAAAGTCTGCATATTAAGGGCTTTTATATTTGAGTTATTTTTCTGGTTTTTGTTTTTAGATTGTTTTTTAATTATTTTTATAGGACAGCAAAAATTGCAGAAATTTTAGCAGTTCTCTAATCTTACAGAGGTTAAGGCCGGCACCAGAATATAGTAGACTACTGTTCCAGTTTTTGAAACAATGAAATCACAGCTTTTTCTGGGTGAAATGTCATTTCTTCTCTTTCCAGTAATAAAGAAAGCTTACAAACACAGAATACCTTTTAAGGGTATTGGAAAATACAACATGAGATATTTTGGAAAATGGTGTTGAGGAATATACTCATTTCTAAATCTCATTTGGGTGTTCAATTTCCAGAGCCAGTGCCTTGGCGTATTCTATGAACAATAATTTGAGTAGAGGACTCTGCATGGCAGAACAATAGAGTGAACAAAATGCTCTCACACAAACATACTTCAGTATCTGCACAAGTGTGCAATTGGTGCTGCTCCTACCAGGAGGAAATAGTTGTCATAACTGTGTGAAAAGAGGAAATTACAGCTGTTTAATATACTCTTGCTGGATAAGTAAAGGACTCCATTGAGTGGGCTTCATCTTATCCATCCCTGCTTTTCAGATTATTAAGGCATATATGCATATTGGCATCACTCAAGCAATAATAAAACATAGCATTTTCATTTTAAATAGTATTTGACAAATATCATACTTTGAGGAACAGGCCAAAATAGAAAAAAAACTCATGGTGAGGCTCAAAGACTAACTTTTTTTTTCTTATACTGCCTGTAGATGAGTATTTCTGAATTACAGCAATCATGAGAAATGTCCCATTTATCTTTTACCTCACGTAAAAGATTTTCATTATAGCTGAGTAAAGAATTGGTATTTAATGAGCTTAATCTGGTTGACAGAGCTCTGGAAATTTATAGTGGTGTATATTTATGGGAACAATACATATTGGGTGAATTGCTTTCCCACTTCATTCCATTGTTTATTCATGTAAATACTTTGCACATCTCGCAGTTGATGAGATGATGAATAGTTTGAGATGACTGCTAAACTTTGAGGTCATGGCATGCAGTTTAGGTTCATCAGCTCTATGCTATCTTAGGTGAAATACAATGGGAACATAGGATTGGAAAAGGACACTGGTCTCAGTGTGCAGAGAAGTCTCCTCTAGACACTTTTAATTGGATTTTAGTCCTCCTTTTTCTTTTGAAGAAACTTGAATTGCCACCATCAAATGAAATACATTAGACTGGACATACAGGAGCAAGCCAGCCACTGGAAATACCTGAAGACAATATCCTTACAGATTCATAGCTCTTCGTGTTTCCAGATTTATTTCTGAGATGTGAATTCATCCTCATTCCTGCCATTCACAGGAGAATTAACAGCATTTGGGTTAGACAGTGACAACCAAACATGCATTGTTGTGATACCAGTAAAAGAGGAAGGGGCACATACTATTACCTATTAAAAGCAACAGAAAAAAACCCAAACCAGAAGTATCAGTCTTAATTAATAGGTTTTCACCTCCATTTATCTTAGTAGCTTTTTGTTAAATATATGCATTTCCATGGTAAGTAATTTTCATTGTTTAGGTAGCATTTTTTAAATCATTTGGGTGCTAAAACATCTTGACCTTCAAATTTCAATTTTATTTCTCTGAAATATCAAAGCTTACAAAAGGAAATTATGGGAAAATTCCTGTTTCCAGAATTTGTGACTTGTTTTATGCAAATTGTTTATATTCCTAGTTCAGCCTTTTTATTAATTAAACATGAACAATAGTGATGTAAGTGAATTTATTATACTTAATATAGTTATCCAGAATAAATTTCCATACAGCATCTGTAGATAATACGGAAAAAGAATCATAAAATAAATATGTGACTCCACTGATTATTTCCAAACCAAAAATTTGGCAATGCTAGCCAAATCTGATTGTCCAGAAATTTAGGTTAATCTTTTTCAAGTTCTTAAGGCTTTAATACATGAAAATGGATCCTTTTTTTTCATTGCCTTTAGAAATCCCTTTTTCTATGAAACTGCAAAGGATAATTACAATTGAAGTTCTTGTCTAATTATTGGACTTCGGGAGCTTTCAGAGAAACACCAAATATCAAAGACTCAAGAGAAAAACCATGGAAAATGTGCAACGGGATACTGAAATGGAGACCCATTGTTAGCAACTGCAACCACAAATTATGCAAGGAGCAATACAAAACCAGAGAATGTCCTTTCTTGAAACAGTATTGTAAGAAGAGCTTTCACCTTTAACTGGCAAGGATTTTGGGAAGCTCAAGGCAGACAGCTGTTGAAATGAAATAAAATTAACTGATGCAGAAGGAAATACACTTCAGCTTAGATTGCATTTTCTTTCTCTTTAAATTTTGAAAGCTGTGGTGATTTTACAAAATTAAAACAACATATGATGAACTGCTGATCTCAGTATCATACATATAATCTCCTGCAAGTCTAGCAAACTCATAATCATTTCCTTTGATGGTAATGGCACTGCAATAGCTATATTTGTGACTGAAACAATATGGAAATATTATTATATCATTTTTTTCTTAGTAAGTAATATATGAACAGTATTATACCTGTGCTCTTGCAAAATATAATGTTCTGTTATTAAAATTAAGTCATCATTTCATTGAAACAGCATTCTAAACCTTTCTATCTCACCATTTATCTTTAGAAGTTTGGGTAATTTTCTGGTCTTTCATTTATGGCCATTCCTATGTTGTACTAGCTAATTCTATTTCTTACCTAAAGACCCTTTTCAGGTCTTGCACATTTAGAGAGTAATGCTCTCTTATTAATGGACTCACATAAAAAGCCTTTCTAAGAGCATTAAAAGAATTGTAGTTGACTGTACTGCTCTTGTATGTTACCAAATTTAGATTGTTACTTGCACCAAATTAAGCATTACTTGTTTGAGTTCCCATACAGTTCCAATTAATTATTATAAAATGAAGAATGAAAAGAAAAAAACCAACCCTCTCTTTAATCATGAATACTATAAACACTGACTGGAACCTCTTGTTTAGAAACAAGATGCATGAAATTCTGAATATCCTCATCTCTAATACTGGTGCTGTTAACGTAGTTGTTATGAAAGTATAATGACAGAGCTCTCTTTAATAATAATATGCAAATAAAAGTAAATAATTTTTTGTTGTTCCACTAAGCATGCATGAGAATGCAAATGCAGAATGTGTTAGAAACATTGAAACCTGTTGTAAATATGGTAACAACTGAGTATTTTCTGGGCCAAGTCTGTATTAGGAAGTAAAACCATCTTTATTCAAATTTAGTTTACTCTTATAAACTTCTAATTCAAGGACATTTCACATTGCTAGGCTGGAATAAAACGATTTTGGTCTAATTATGAATAATGGCCTTAATGTTTTATTGATAAATTCAACTGAAGTGTACTTACTCAAGTCCTGTCTGCCAGGGCAACATGAGGCCAGTGCGTTCCTTCTGGGCTGGGGGATGTAGGGGGTGAGCAGGGCAGGTCTGTCTGTCCCACTGCCAGTGAGTAATTTCTCAGGCTTTCCCTTTTATCCAGTCATTTTCTGTATGTAATTCACCTAAAAGGGTCAACCTACTCATCTTAGCAGTGTTGCTATTGGTAGCTTGGCTACAAGACTCAGGGAAAAACTGTCAGTAATCTGATGGCTGAAAATGGCAGGTATGGAGCCAGTAAAGCATCCAGTTTGGCAGTTTTATGATGAGCTATGCTTTTCTTAACAGTAGAGTTGCTTGTAGGTTAGGTAATACTGTGAAAAAAAAGATAGAAAGGCTCTTGTCGTTAATTGCACTGAAGGACAAGGGTTTTGCTTTTTGACAAAAGGGAACAATTCACTGGGTAATTTGAAGTAATTTATTCTGTATTCTATGCTCTAAATTAGGGGGATATACTGCAGGTAACTGTTCCCTGACTTTGGTACGCAAGCTGTCTTTTCCCTTTGCTATGGTGTCACAGTAGGAATAATGGCCCTAAAATGCAGATCAGAACTTGTTTGAGGGCCTCCTGAGTGACAGGTCCCTTTCAACATGCCATTGAGGTTTTCTGAGGATCTGAAAAGGCTTTTCAGATTAATCACAACCAAAAGGGCATCTCATCCAAGGATAAAATAATTATAATAATTATCTCCCTCCTCATGAGATTATAGGGCTGCATCTACATTAGCAAACAGTTTATCCCTACAGAAGTGATTTTGTAGACCCAAACTGTTGTTGCTGAGGGCATGATGTCCACAGTATATTAATTTAGTGGAGGAGGTTGTATTTGACTAGCCCTTGTGTCCTGAACTGAACACCCCTAAACTATAGGAATGCATTTAGTGCACTCTCGGGATCATCTTCTGATTAATTTTCATCTAAAAGGGATTAATTTGCTGTGAATCATTCCAGAATCATTCTGTGATGTGATCCAGATCATAGGGAGATCCGTGTCTCCATAGTAAATGGAGACAATTTGAAAATTTGTTTGAGAATTGAAGTCCAGCTTTCAACTGAAATGCTGAAATAAATGCACTTTTTATAAGAGTACAAAGAACTAGAGGAACAAAATACTATTTATTGATTTTTTTTGTCATTCATTCTCCTGTTGTAGTCTACCTACAAATCTCAAACTACATATCATGCAGCAGGAAGCTGGATATAGACTTAAGAAGTGCTGGTTATGACTGGTTATTTAACGAGCTCCTGGCCATATTAAAATGCCATTGCAAGGCAGGCACAGTACATGCCAAAGAGAGTGCATTATTTCTTGAGGTAGACTCACTTGGACGAAAATCAGGGTTGAAGGTCCATATGACTCTTACATAGCTGCTGTTACCCTTCAAAAGGGGATATTTGAAAAGGGGGTGGGAAATTGATTTGAGTTTTCAAGGAAAAATGGGTGCCATTTAGATACTTCAGCTATCATTAAGCAATGACCTGGCTCGAATTCATTCCTAGCAAGCCATCACAGGAATACTCTAAATTTCCCTTTTTCAGTATAAGCTGTTACTAATAATATCTTGCTGTTTTAGAATACTGACAAGGAAGTAGAGACTGAGAGTCAAAATTGTCTAGCATATCGAATGATTCTCAAGGTGGCATTAGTTACTATAGTCTATGCAACAGATTAGATAAAGTGCCAGGGCAAAAAACCCACTAATAGTTGATAAAGCCCTGTGCAGAGGGAGAAAAGCCATTTTTCTTTTCTGTGCGTAGAAAATTCATATTTTCTTCTGTGTGAGCATACCTTTGCTGAGTACAAGGCTCTGTATCTGGATTATCTGCTGGACTTTATGTTCTACTTCCCAGCTGGTAGCTGAAGGTTGTTTGCGCAGCTTGGATGCCTTTCTTTAGCATCTCTCAGAGTGAAAGAAGTCTTTTCCTGTGCATCTGCTCAGGAATAGAGATTTGCATTATGTACCAGATCCATATTTTGGAAGAGTCTGGTCTAACTTTGATCTCCCATTTTTTTCTCTGAAAGTGGTGCCTGTGGTGGCTGTGACAAATGAGCATGTGTTAGGACTTGACATTAAAAGAGTGGAGGAACATGTTCCAACTGCATTTCAACTAGGTTTACTCCCAGTTGACATCTCTCCTGTCTTCTTAGTGTGTTATGTCAGCTGTTAGAGCTATTTTGGTCATTGCACAAGCAAGCTTCATATTTTTCTGTGATTTGAGCAACCTGTCATTTTTATTTACGCTTGAACCCTTACTTTCAAGTGTGGCCCAAAATGTGTAGAAGTCAGGTATAAAACATAGATTAGGCTTAGACCTACTATTATTTGTCAGAAGTGCTACTATGCCTATTGACAGATATAATTGTCATGAAAATAGCAGGGGAGAACTTAGTCTGGGTCCTGCTTCCCTATTCATCTACAGAGGTCTGTCATAGTGTTATTTGCCAGAAGAATTCTTTGGGAAAACAAAATTTAACTTTCAGTTGGATATTCATGCAATAGAATCTGAACATACAAATTCCAGGTCTGGCAAAATTGTGCAATATAATGATGGCCTTCATCCATACTCTTATACACATGTAAGAATCGCAGAATTAGTCCTCCACTATTGATTGAAAGACATTATGTTTAAGATGGTAGTCACTTTAAATAGCTTTAATAACAACAGAGATTTTAAAATTCCTGTATCCAGACTTTCAAAATACTTCTAATGGTATTGTTTCTTCTTTTATTATCTGAAAATATTTGCACTTGAAAGTACATAGTTTTTGGTGTCTACATCTCTACATTTTCTACATATTTTCTACATTTTCTTTGTTTCTGCTCTTGCATATTCTTCATATCTTGACAATTGTTGTGCTTGCCAGTTTTACATTTCCATGTTGTCAATGTTAAAAACAGGATGACAATACGAAGATTTTAAATTTAAACCATAAGTGATAGAAAAGAGAGTGAGTTCTAAATAAAGTGAGGGAGTTTTAATTATGGAATAGTCACCCGTTCTCAACAGTATGACTTTAATTCACTGAAGTTAGTCAAAAAGCAATTTTGGTACTGAATGATCCACCAGTATAGTACCGTGACTTTTTGGGTTGCCTTAAATTTTATGACACAGAGATGGCAATTATACTTTGAAGATGGTAAAATAATAAGAAGGAATATTTGTCTTAATCAGATGTTCATCAGCATGATCAGTTTTTGGATGGAAACCCAATGCGGGTTCAGGTAATTAGTGAGGAGACTCACAGTTTTTTTTACTGTGAAATGCTGTGACTTTAGGGGTTTTTCTGAGGAGAACAAAATGACGTGGAAAAAACCGCTTCACTAATGAACTTGCAAAGAACTTGCTTGTAGCTTTTTCATGTAAAAAACTAGTCCTTGTGTTCCTGTACTAGAGTACAAGAAAGGAATCATAATATTGATATAGAGACAAGAGTGGATGAGACCTCTGGAATCACCGAGCTAAGTGTCCTGATCCTGCCTGCTGGCAAGATATAATCTAATGCATTTCTTATGGATATGGTTTTTTGCCCTCAATGTGTTTATTTCCTTTTGATTTCTCTGTTTCCCTTCAGCCTTTCCTTTGCTTCATAAGCCAAGCCCTTTAAAACTCCTCCTGTAGTAGAAGCTTTATTCCTCTGACTGGAAGACCGTCCCCATATTTTTTGTGGGTTCACTTTCACTTTCATAAAGGTGGCTGCCAGAATTGTATAGATTATTCCTAATGATATTTTAAGAAACTTCATACTTGTCCTTCTGGTCTTTATTAGAAATATATAATTTAATAATTTATAGGATTTGCATTTTTCACAGCTATCTTGTGTGATATTGATACTGATGTGCTCTTGGTGATCAGTTTAAATAAATTGTTTTTACATATGCTGTTTCAGATGATGAGTTCCCAACTTGTAGCAGAAACGCTATTAATCCCTGATATTCCCTTTCAGTACTACATGCTGTTACTGCACCTGGATCCACCTTTCAATTCTTGTAGTAATCCACAGCATCTTCAGATTAATGTAGAAGTTCTGTAGTGACACTGTAGAAAAAGCTTTATCTAAAATCAGATGAATTATATCTACTTCATTTCTATGTCTGGAAAATCAGTCATCAAAAAAAGCTGTCAAGTTAGTCTGGCAGGAGCTACCTTTGGTAACATTGCTTCATTTTATCCTGTGTTCTATTTACTTCCCTGACTTTAATTTATCTTTTTCTTCAAAGCCTTCAAAGCTCTTGCAAACTGAAGAGGTCAGACTAAAAGGCTTACACTTGCCCAGATCATTTTTGTCCTTGCTTTTAAATATGGGCACTTCAGTTCCCATTCTCCACTAAAATTTGATGCTTTCTCTGCCTTCATAGATTTAGAGGCTTATCTCTGCCACTGCAATGGCCTTTATGAAATCACAGTACACGTAGTAGTGATTCAGATCTTAGTGAGACATTTTCCTCAAAGCTCATTGCACAGCTATCTTTTTTTTCACAGTTTGGTTCGTGAGATATGAATAAAGAAAATTTAAATAACCATCTGCAGGAGGATCACATGTAAGATATAAACAAATACTGCTGCCTTGATGATTAAGTGAATAGCTAGTATTCCCTGCAACTTAAAGCTCCCTTAAGCATAGAAACTGGGAAAGAAATAGTTTAAAGTGGTATGATAATATCAGAGAAAATGATGAGAATTGGAGCCTAAGTACCCTCTAATACTGAACACTTCATGGTCAGAGATTATTTCACAAGGGTGTTGGACATCATTGGGCAGATTAAAGATATTTGAATACCTTGGATGTTTAAATATCCCATAATGTTTTATGCTAGCACTTAAAAACTCAGTGAATGGAATGTGTAGGTAGGTTTAAAGCTAGATTATTACTTTTAGTTTTATGTTTTTGTAAATACATAGAAGTATAGAACCTAACTTCCCAAAAATTCATGCATTTTATTTCTCCATACTGAGTAACATGTCAGCATTAATGTTCATCAGGTGAACATTCTTTTGCTGGTCCTCATGAAATGATCAAGAAAGAAATTTAATATATACGCAGTTAAATACATCTGTATTGTTTGAGTTGAAGCTGGCTAGAAGGGCCATGCATTTCTTGTTTACAAATTTGCTTTCTTTATTGTTTTCAATTAGGTGTTATATCGGAAAATTAATGAAGATGAAAATTACAATCAGCTGTGTGTACAGAGAATAACAGGGGTTAATCTAGAAACAAGGGATATTAACAGTAATAGCAGTTTAGAGGGAAGACCATTCATCACTATCATCTAAGTTTTCAAGGCGATATCATCACAACCATACATACCCCTTTGGAAGGAATAAGTTCTTTCCGTCATCTCTCAGTGTTTCTAGCTGGGACATGGAATGCAGCTAAGTGGCTAAAGCATTTTATACCTCTGGCAATTTGAGCATTCATGCTTATCAGATTTTGGAAACAATAATATATATGTAAATTTCACATCCAAGTGCTATGAGATTTCTGGCAAATGTAATTACCTGTATGTGCATCTCTCTACAGTTTCCCTCTGCTGGGAAACTAATTGAAGTATGCAAAGAAGAATGTTTTTTTTTGTTTATTGTATGTTTTCATATATTCCATAACTTTTTATTTTTCAGATAGTTGAGACATTTTCTTTTCTTGAAACTGTCTCTTCTCACAAAAGCTCACTCGCTAATCAGTTTCCAAGAACTCAGGTTGTGTACATACATTTCTGGAAAGTATGTGCTTAAGTTACACTGATTTAAATAAAAGACAAATATGGGCATTCATATCAATCATATTCTAAAGTACTTTTGGCAAGATTTAATTTGCCTCAGTGTCCTAATTTTAGCACAGTAGCCTTTCAAAAGCCCTCTTTATGGCATTAAAACCTCAAAATCTTCAATCTGCTTCCACTGCTACACTTAACTGAAAGTAACAGTGACAACATTACTGTATGAGTCTGCCTACAGTGCTTTAACTATTTCTGAATACTTCTCAGTAGTGGGGCTAAGCTCTCTATGCTACTTATTCTGGCTATTGAAAGATCCACACTGTTAAATGACAACTTTATTTAAAAAAACCCAACAAACTCCACCCCTTTTGCTTTGCATGAAGGGATTTCCCACACCTCCATGTGAGACTGGTGTGCATTGCTAGGCTAAATGCCTATTCTCTTTCTTTCGTTGCCCACCTAGATAGAAGAAAGTATCTTGGGAGAACGTGTCCGTGTTTGTCCCCCGGCTTCATTTAGAATCAGGGTGCACTTTGTGTCTTTTCTGTCTACAGGCTGTGATGTATGAAGCAGAAAGAAGATTGATTTTCACAAGCTACCTTGTACCTGAAGTAATGAGAGTGGCAAATTACTTGTTCACTGAGCAAACATGACAGGAATGTCATAGAGGGAATTTATATATATGCAAACGCACAGGGGTCACATTGGTGTTACTTTTACAAAGCGACCTTATTCACCAGGGGGCATTTTTAAATCTGCAGTAGTCTGCACAGGAAAGGCTGAATAAAACTGCAAATACCTGCATCGTGTGGGATGTAGAAACTTACACAACTAATAAATAATGTAAGATTCAACACAGCAGAGAAGATAATTTAAATGGCTGCATTATTTCTGTACAAGAGACTTGGGGTCTCAAGTGATTTCTACTACTCATTTAGGCTTTCTCTGAAGTAGCAAATAAAATACTTGTCATAAAAAGAAAAGTAAGAGGATATGGGACTAATTTTCTATCAGATTTTTGTCTCTTAAGCATTTTGTCATGATTCAGTAGAGAAATAAGCTTATGTATCTCTTTATGAACGCTTGCATTCACAGGATCTGTGTGTTTGCAAAAGGCAAATGGATCTTACTGACAGTGAAACTTCCCACATATGTAAAGCAGTAACAAATGAATTTTGAACAACTTCAGAGAAGTTGTTGTTTGTAAAGAAAAGAAAAACAAGGGGCAGCAGAGAAAAATGCTGTTACTCCCAGGAAACAGATGAGAATTTTATTTGTGTATAAGCTTTTAAATGAAGAATTAAAACTATTGTTTCCTGACACTTTTTACTCCTCAAGAACAAAGATTGCATGAGTTTGCACTTCACCTAAATGAGAAAGCAAGACAATTTAGCACTGGCCATAAAATGTAAGGTAATTCCCATGTGATTCTCCTCTAATTCTGAACTGTTGGAAAGGTGGCTGATCTCAAGTCCAGAAGAAAAGAAGGAAGAAGCAGAAACTCAAAAGCTTATGGATGCTACATTGAAAATACACATCTGTGCATGGCATTTTCAGTACAGCTGAATGGTTGGACCACATCTGCTGTTGAAAGTGGACTGACAGTGAGGTGGAGCAGTGACAAGGACAGCCTGTGCAACCTAGGACTGTATTCACAGTTTCCTGCTGTTGAACCACAGAGGGCTGGGAAAGGGATTTCTGCTGACATGGCAGCTTATGAAACTCCTCTGCAGCATCAGATGTGGTTTCTCCCTGAGAAAAAATGTCCGGAAATTTTTTGTCACTAATCACCAAAACAGTCCATTCTTGAGTTCATGGTATCAGACTGGTGTTGGTCTCATGGAGTTTTCTTCAGGGAAAAGAAATCTTAGGGAGCAAAAGTAACAAATCGTATGAATGTATTCCTTGTGTATGGTGTCAGTGAAGAGCTGGGCACAACAGAGCCATCTCACACTCAGCCGCTGCCTGCTTGAATTATGTAGGTGACATCTTTTTGTTATATTTTGAATGTGTTCCTGAACCACAAAAGGAGCTATCTTTCTTTTTTCTTGCTTCAAAGCACATTGAAAAATGAACTCAGACACGGCAGACTTTCATGTCCTCTTTTGTGTGAAAGTGCTGAGAATTCCTTGGGTTTATTTCCAATATGTTGGGTTAGAAACTGAAGGAAATTTTTTGTTACACATAAAGCTGATGTGTAAAATTGATTTTCAGATGTAGGTGTTTCCTATAGCATGGCTATTCTCTGTTTCGATCAGCTTTGGCTTATGTGGCATTACTGAAGGCTGGATGGATCACAGTGAGGGAGAGGTTCTGCAGAAAAGAAGGTAAATAAAAGAATAAATGTCTCAAAAAGAAAATGATTCAGGTTAATATCTATAGTTTGTCTATAGATATTGTCTGTTTGGAGATCTGCATTACCTCTAGTAAAAGTAGACACCATTTCAGAGCTCATTTGTCCTACTTAACACAGCCTTATGTTAGTGTAATAACCGTACTGAAATGGACTCAATTTTATTTCCTGGATGCACTTACTGGACATAGATCAGGGTTGCAGGAGGCTAATAGTTGTTTCAGAGCTGGGGTCAAATGCTATCTAGTTCCAGTGTCTTTTCAGTGCTCTATCATGGGCGGTTTTGCAAATCCACAACAAAATAACCAGCATCAGAGCTTCCGAGCCCAGGTGATAATGCATACTCCTTCTTTTCTAGCTCTTGACTCATTGTGTTGTGCATCCATCCCAACCACTCAGCTTCTTGGACTACAAACCCTTCCGTTTTTATTTCTAGGGCTGTATTGCTACAGTGTGGTTCCTGGGTGTAGCAGGACTGTCGGAGCAGAGAACTTCACATCTCATTTGTGCTTATGCAGCCACTTGTCTGTCCTTGGACTGACCATTGCAAGTGCACAATGCACACAACCACAGGTCTAGGTCTAGGGTTATACAGCATAATTAGTTTGAAGCTTAACATCATCTTCCAGCTTCTTCTGTTTCAGCATCTGTATATTATGGATGCTTTAACTGCTCACATTTTTTTGTAGTTCTTCTGGTGGCCTCTGAACCATTAGTCCCAAACTAGAAATGCTACTTGCACTGATTTTTCTGTTAATTATGCCTATTATGGCACAGTTCAGATTTTTGTCCTTCTAAAGGTGAATACCACAAATAACTAGCACAGAATAATGTAATAGGCTTGTGGTGCAGAAAATGGTGTATAGTTTTTCTCATGATTGGGAAACCTGGCAGTGGCACTGAGCCCAGATTTTCTGTGTCAAAGCTGAAACCCTTCCCTGACTTAGCAGAAAACAGCCTCAGTGCTAGCTTACTCCTTTTTGGTGCACTCAGCTGCGTGCAGAGGTTTGTATCTTCACTCTGCCATGTATCCTGAGGGCTGCAGTTCACAGGCAGAGAGGTTGGTTTTCTCTCTTTCCCCTGCTACTACTGTTTTTTCTGATGCATTTGCATTTTCTGATGTGCATTTGCTGCCAGTCTCGCAGCACAGTGAGGGAATCTGGCATCAGCAGAATACAGGAAGAAACTGTATTAGATTCAACCTTGCTTTAATGGTGCAAGTCCCACTGGGTTTTGAGCAGTGTTATGTAGGTGAGGAAGAAAGATTTGATTTTAATGAGAGATGACTTGGCACCAGCAGCACAACAGGTGCAGTATGAGAATCTAGAGTGAAAGAGTTAATTCATATTCTTTTCACAGAGATAGCTGTGAAAGACCATATGCTGAATGTGCATTCCAATTTCATTTTTTTGTTCTTATTTACAGTGAAAAATAATGTATTTCCCTTTAGCTTTGAGTGGTTCATAAACCTGGAACTGATGATGAATATGCAGTTTATGCTCCAAAGGCACTGGAACAAGTGCAAGAAAGCAGACCTTAGAGTGGTTCACAGCACACTGTGATCTCTGCTGTGATTATTAATCAGTCAGGCTTTCAGGGGCACATGCACCACCCTGGCTACAGCACTTGCTTGCTCCTCTCTCCTTTTGCTTGATAAACGTGATGTCTAAACCTCTGGAAAACACATAATAAATGTGTGACTTCTGTAAAAGATTGCTGAGTTCTGTTTGCTCTGAATTCATGTTTAAAAGGGTTTAGTACACTCTTCAGTAGGTTGTTAGTTTCAGCCGTGTTTTCTTACACACAGCCTGCTCATCAATCTCCTGGAGAGCAAGATGGGCAGTCCTGGGGGAAGTGGTCTGGTTTCAAGTCTGGAAATCACAAGTGGAGTTGTGAGGTGTGTGTTGCCTTATCAGCATGTGGTGTTATATTTGAAAGAAATTTGCTGAGAGGAGAAGAATTGTTTTGAAGGAGTGGAAAATGATTTGGGACTTTGAACGTATTACTGGTTAATTCTGTATTACAGCAGTCTGCATTTCAGAGTTGTGGTCACCCAAGACAGCACTGTACACAAGCAGAGGAAAAGAGATGCACTTGAATTCCTTTGGGTTTCTTATGAAAATAATAGGAGACAAATGTGCAACCATAATGAAGCAATGCATTGTTTTCTGCCCAGAAAAGCAACCTAGTTCCAGGCATTACAATACAGCAACAATTCTGTTCAAGTGATCAAATTTTCAGCTTTTCTAGTAAAAATGGTTTGAAATTGTTATCACTGTTCTATTGACCTATCAGCAGAAACAGGACCATTGTGTAGAGCTGTTTCATAGCTAGCTCCCTAGGGTTCTTCTACAGGGAAGAAGTGAGAGAAGGACACATTATTATACCTCTTGCCACTCTCTGTACAACTATAACCCTTAAGCACTAGAGCCTACCTTCCTGAACTTGTCTTTTTGGCAGGTGGAGGGGTATTTTGTCTTTGGAGGAGGTTACTGAGAAATAAGTCATGTGTTATCTTGTGCTTGAACCACCCTGGTAACTTGCTGTCACAGCGAAAACATCACTGAGTGAGATGAGGGGGCTCTGTGCAATTTCCCTTGGTGCAGTAAATCAAATCTTTTCATTACCCAAAGGTAGACAGGGGAGAGGGTAGTGAATCTGCCCTGCTCTATTTCATGTTTCCAAACCACTTAGGTCTTCCTAACAGGATTTCTCTGCAGGAGGATTGGTACATGAGCTGAAGGTCTATTCAAATCTGTTATTGCCTTATGACTCATGGGCTCAATCCAAGAAGAGCTGCGATCCCAAAAGTTAAAAACACCTCTGTATAATCAGAGAGAGCTACATTACCATGACTGGCTGCAGATGCAGTAATGGAACGGCTCTGTTTATCAAAACCTGCTCAGAGATGCATGGGTTCATCCTTCTTGCCAGCTTTGGAGTCTGCTGTGGTTATGAACACTGTTTGTACCCTGAGAGAAATGATGATGATGATGTTGAATTCTCCTGGTACTGACTAGGGTGGAGGAATGCTGTCAGGCCAGGGAGGGAAGTTTTGTTGCTGCTCTGTGTACCTCATTCAGGGCTAAGCAGAATTTAAGACTTTAGGATTGTCAGCCAGACACTTATAAAAAATTAGTCAATTCTCCTTAAATTAAGAAAAATATGTCTTTTTAAGAAATCTTAAGATAAATATTTATTTTTGTGTATTTTTGTTTTCAGGATGAATAAGAGATACTTACAGAAAGCAACAAAAGGAAAACTGCTAATAATAATATTTGTTGTAACGCTGTGGGGGAAATTAGCATCTGGGGCAAATCATCATAAAGGTAAGAAATTTTATCCTGTTCTATTATACTGTCATATCTGTGGCCTCCCTCAACAAATTTAGAAGGGTCTGGCCTCTGCGACCTTTTCTTCTCCTGCGTATTTGTGTCTCCTGATACTGGTTTACTAATCAGTACCAAAGAATCAGAGTTTTCAATGGATAGACTTTTATTAATTTATTGACAGTTTAAGTATTTCACTGCCATTTTCAGCATTCTCTGATTTTACGTAATTTTGTAATGATGGTATAGTTAAAAAATGCTAAAATATGGGTGGTTAAAAAAAAAAAGAGTACTTCTTGTCTCATAAAAATAGTTATATCAGCAGATCTGTATGATGCAAATGAATTCCTGGAATGAACCCTAGAAAGAAACAATTTTTAGCAACATATATGATACTTCTGTGTGCAGTTATCTGCCAAGACTAACTTCATGAATAATGTGTATTAAATGAGATTGTTTCATTATCAAAAAAAGAATGCTGCTCTACAGCGTTGTCTGATTTCTATGCTTCCCTCCTGACACCTGACCAGGAACTTTAGTAGCTTGTGACAATGTGAGAGTTGTTTCCTCTTGGCCATTCCAGCCCTTAATACCTCTGTGTACATACCAGCACAAGCTATGATGGATTATTTAATATTATAAAAAGGTCTTTCTTTTGCATGTGTGTTTCTGTTAACCCTAACACAAGGAACAAGCTCTCCAGATTCACATACTAATGCCTTCTTATAGGCTAATATAACTTGAAATGTGATCTTCAGTATAATAGGATTTTGAACTCCATTTCTCATCATCATATAGTGTCTATTGGCTGTTTATCTGCTCAGACAAGATCACAATAAACTCTAAGAACCTGGATAAAGTAAGGGTGGGACACAAACATTACCACAAGCTAAGGAGTTAAACCCAGAGGAAAGATTCAAAAAACCAGTCAGTAATTTCTCTGTTTCCATGTACATTTTATAATGTTCACACTGATGATAGGATTTCATGAGCAGGTATTTTTACATATCAAACTGCTAGATATTTTTCTGCTGTGTGAAGATACCTTTCTTCAAAATGCCTCACTGATTAAGGACTTCAGGGTGCAGAGACACTTTCTGCAAAGTCTTTTGCAAGTTGCAATTTGACTGCAGACAAAACAGAATCTGATGTGGTCCTGCAGGCCACCATAGACGGGCATCATGCCAGACAAGAACTGTGCTGACACCCTTCCCTCAGCCTTTTTCCCCCTCCAAACCAGAATACAGTTTTTTGCTGTGGCTTTCCAGTTTAGTCGTCTATCGGAAAAGAGCCAAGATGTCCTAGCTGGTGTTCAGAATTCTTTTGCTTTGATTATTTCTCTTAAAACATCCAAAAAGCCAATATCCAGACCATTTTGATTCCATACACAAGGGCTGGTCAAGCTGTGTTTTCTTCTATGGAATTGAAACTTTGCCAAAGTAGGCTGCTACTCTTTTTGAAAAACTGATGAGTAAAATCTATCACCAAGTATTTCATAGAAACAAATTATAATCATAATATTTTGGAATTAGTGCTTTGTAATTAAGAATAAAAACATCCATCACCAATTTTAGCTTTTCTGTGCAAGGGAAAACCCAGCAGAACTATACCATTAATTATCTGAACAGTGTTTGTTGTTTGAGCCTCAGCCTTATAGCAGAGATAACTTAGGGAATATTTAAGTTTTTTAGATAAAAAAAAAGAAAAGTGCATGAGCCCCCGTGAAAAATCAGATTATTAGCTGTAGGGACTCCTTTAAATTCCTGCTAGCTAGCAAAAAGCTCCTTTTTCTTTAATTTGTATCTTTTCATGCCTTTAACAAAATATATGAAGAAATCTTGAAGGTAAAAATAACACAAAGCATGACTTGAGTGTTTAATAGAAAACCAGCTACTTTATCTGTTCAGTTTCTTTTGGAAAGAAAAAGTATTCAGAAAGATTTTGGCTTGTGGATTTAGTAAATCAGCTACCCTCGCTGTATATGAGAGATTTTTGAAAAAGCAAAAATCAGAGTTATGCAGCTCAATTACCATTGATTTCCAGAGATACTGGGAGTTTAAATTCCCACTGCGTCATACAAAATCTTCCCCCTGCTCTCATGGCAGAAATGGAGCTAAGGGACATTGAAGGAGAACTTGACACTGTTCACCTTTGCATGGAGTTTCCAAATACTGAGAAACATGCGAGTTTTTTCAGCACTAATTATCCCTAGCATCATTAATCTTCATTTATAGAAGTCCTTACTAACATATTGACATGACAAACCCTAATGACTTTGACGGAGCCCCTACAATTCCAAAAATCAATAATCTGTGTTTAAACAAAATCTTTACTTTCCTATTGACTTACTCATATTATTCACTAGTTGCACTAACTTTCAAACCCATCTCTTTTTCAGAAAGCTATTGTTAAAGAAAAGAAAAAGTAAAAGAAGAAAAAGATCATCAGTGTGTGAAAAATTGTTTAATGAGCATTCTACTCTCCAGGCAGACTTCAGGAGGAATATAAACAGATGACTCTGACAGGCTGTCTCTAGGCTTGTTGCGCTTAATTCAGGGATATGGTACAAATGAAAACTCCCAAGTCAGCAGCAAGAAAAATAGAGGCCAAGGCAGGGCATGGGAAACCAGTCTCTGAGGACCAATTGAGCAACAGGGTTACAAGCTGGGATTTCAGATTACATATTTTCAGTGTGATATGTGTGGGTGCCAAATCCATCCTTTCTCTTGAGAAGTCTGGTTTGAATACACTTCTGCTCCCATTATCTTGACTGATGGTTGAAGTTTCATCATTCTGGACAGTGAGTCCAAGAGCTAAGAAAGTTAAACAGTGTTTAAAACAACTCAAAGCTTGAATTTTCCCCCCTGCACACAGGATTATGAGTCCTCCTGTATGATTCCTGGCTGTGCACATACTTATATTCCATTTATCCTGTCTTCTTTAAAGAAATCCCAGTAACTCTGCTTTTTTTTTCATTTTGCTGTGGACCCTGATACCCTGGTGATAGGTGCCTTACCTGAGCACATGCACCTGACAATCAGCTTGCAGTAACAGAAGCATTTGTGCTGCAGTAGCTACGTATGAGGAGAGAGGCATATCAATCTCCAAAAGGATGTTGTCAAGTATATGAGTCGAAAAACTGGTGAAGACTGATTCTGATCCTCCTACACATTGCTAGTCCTTGGAAAACAAACAAACCTGTACAAACATGTAGTGTTTGCTGGCAGATATGGCAGGCAGGCATCAGTTCAGCATCACTGTCATGGGGAACATGAATTGATTTAATGACCATTGTATCACAGCCCAGGTTTAAGGTGTCAGGTATTGGACTGGTCCTTTTGAGAAAAAAATGTTTTGATGCCTCCTTACAGGCACTCCTTTCTAGGCTACTGTGATGCAAAATTTCTATCCTAAAATGAAAAACTCTTTCAAAATTCATAATTCTGTGAACCTTTTGTGATCACGAAGGCTTTTTTTACATTGATAATGCAATATAATGTTCTAATTAAATGAAGAGTGCTTTTGGATCTTGGTATAGTTTAGTATTTCTCAAAATACAAAACAATAAGTTGAACATTAATTTTAAATCCTAGAAAAAAAAAAAAGTAATTTAAAAATATGGCTAATGATGAATACTTGCATGCCAGACAGAATTTGTTATGGAACCAGAAAACACTCTAGGTAGATAAGTAATTGAGTATTTTTGGACTTATCATGAAAAGTCATGATAATTTGTTTTCATTTAAAAAAAATCTCTCAGAAGCTGAACTTACTCATCTGATGCCTATCATATAGACAAACTAAACTTTCATATGTGATGCAGAATTGCAGCTCCTACTTGTCTGTGAATTTGCACTAAGTTAGAAGTCTGAGGGAATGTCTTTCTATTCACAAGGAGATAATGAATTTGGGTTTCTCCTTGCAGAGGAGGAGCTGCTGTGAAATGCAGCTGAATGAAGGAGCCACTGAGACTCTGAAGCTGGTGGTTAGGTCACCCTTCTTGGATGAATCTGCCTTCCTCAGCTGCCTTGCTGAGGCAGGAACACTGCTGGCACCAGTGTTGTGGTCTAGCCTGTGCTGCACGTGCCCGGAGTTTGGGAGTGGATTTGACTATGAGAAGAAAAAAACTATATTCCTAGTGTTTTGAGACTCTGTCTAGCTAAGAATAGAGAATAGCCCTAATGGTTACATGGGAGATCTCTGAAGTATTCAAACTTTCTGTAGAAATACCTTCATCATGAGGTTATAGTGGTTTAGTATCGATTTATGTTTGTCTTTTCTGTTGAGGATTTTACACTGTGTAGAAGACAGCATTCATAACACAGAAATAGAGGGTGTTTGTATTCAATTTTAAAAACAGAAATAACCTCAGTGCAGAGGACAGAAACCAGATATCAGGCATCTCTCCTTCCACCTAAGTAACCTAACAGCTACATGCTCCCTCTTGTTTTCCTTCCGAGTGAGCCCAGTCGGAGGTAATGCTGTCCTTTGAGGACATAAGATAGGTGGTTTGAACTGTGAGCTAAAGAGGGCACCAAATGCAGGTCTCCCAGTTCAACTATGGGGGCTCTAATATAATGGGTAAGCAGATGCAGTACTGTTTTTTCCTCAGTTCGCACTTTTTTGAATACCTGTCCTGTAACATTAGGTGAGGGATCTGACTGTGGGTAAATTGCATGGTTTAAAAATGCGCCTTCTGGTTGTGTGGACCTGTCAAAGGACAGAAGAGTTGTTCTGCATATTCCAGGTTTTTTACTGGAATTAAAAGAAAAATGTCTAATATTTAAATGAGGGAAGTTGCAGGCATGCAGAGGAATGTGTGCGGAAGCCTTAGGAGATACCAGGTGAGGCTGGAAACCGTGAGTAGGGTCTGTCAAAATATTAGATGGACACATCCACTCGTGTATTGTTGTTCTCTCAGTCCTGCTTCATCAAACTCTTTTGTCATATTTGCTTTCTCAAACATGGACCATCTTATCTCTTGTGGAAGTTTGGCCCAGAGATAAATTCTTTTAAATGAGAATGCTTTGTGCGCAGCTTTCACTAACTTAGTTCTAAGTGTAATTAATGTTTAAATATAGAAACAAAGGAAGATAATAGTTATTTTAGCAGGCATGGAGAGGAAAGATATTAGATGTTCTTATCTAGCTTGCGCATGATTTGAAAGCTTCAGTCATCAGGATCAGAACCTAATCCAAAAATTGCCATTTGCTTAAAGATAAAATAGAACAGTCAGTCAAACACTTTTGTATCAGTATCTGTCACTGCAATCTAAAATGTTAATACCATATCTGTTAGAATTCAGGAGATAACATTCCTTGGCCTTCTGCCAGGGTCCAAAGGAAAAAAAAAATCTCTAATTGCCAAGTTGCAAGTAGCTCTGATGGTTCACTGGGACATGGGTGTGGAAATCATTGCAATAGCAGAGTTGTGCCTGTTTCTTCCCTATGCTGCCAGCTGCATCACAGCAAATGTCTGCCTTCATTTTTGCCCCCGTTCCCACCATCACCTTGGCTGTGAATCTTGCCTGTCCTTGAAGCAGCCATGGAGAGACAAGTTGGAGGGTTGCCATGATATAGCATGCATTTTCCCTTATACTGATCACTTAAAAAAATTTCTGTTTATATTTGGCAAGTAGTATGGTTTCTTGAGGTTTTTCTAAGAAAAGGAAAAGGGCAGGGTTTGTTTTTTTTTGGCCTGGTCTTGTAATCACAATGCCAAATTTTTATTAAGTTTCTACTTAATTACCCAGGGTAATTTTCTTAAATACATTCAGATTTTATGTTGCAGAGGAAAGAAGATGATTGCAAAAATTGGTATATTCTGTAAAAGTTATATAGTTGATTTTACCGTTTCAAATTACAAACTTTTTAATATTTTATTTTATAGTTATGTTATCATCCTTTAGATAACTGTCCCAGAAATCAACTGTTTCTTTAGCCAATTTCTGTTTCAGAAGATTAAGCTTTCCTATACTTCTTTGTTAGGAAAATCTTGTAAGATGTTTGGACTGGAAAAACACTGATAGTATGCTTATCTTTCTGTCACTTGTTCCTATCATGAGTAAATGTTGACATGTCCCTAATACTGGAATCAGACCTACTTTTCCAGTTTTATATTCTTAGCTCCAAATTCCTCTCATTGAGTTGTTATGTGTACTGAGTAATGCATTCTGCTAGATTCCTTTATCCTCATGCCTAGGATTCGAACAGAGTGATTACATTTGTATGCCACAGTTTTTACTAAAATAATAAAAATAGTATGAAATAAACTGTTATGCAGTACACTCTCATGGATCTGTTGATTAGAATTTTCCTTTTTTTGTTAACTTTTTAAGTGCTCAATTAATGCAGCACATAGTAGTATATATTTTTGTTATCATTTCCACATTTAAAATATTATTTTCTGGGCTTGCATTTATATTCTGAATTTTTCATTTGCCTAAATGTATATCATGTCATAGAGAATGTCTTAAATAACTTTTCCTTGGAGTCGAACAGGAAAACAATGGATGTTAGATGCAGCTGTGATCAGGAAGGAAGAGAAGGACCATTTAGTGACCTGGAGACTCCTATCATACATCATGGAGCAGGATGCTGTGCCACAGAAAGCCAATGGCATTGCAGTTGCCTGTGCCCATTCCCCAGAACCTTCCCCCTTTCTGGAAACACTTTTACTCATTGAGTATACTGGCTACACAGTCTTTAAAGAGGATCCTTCCAGTACAGACATGTAATACAGCAGCTGTAAACAGGAAAATTGTAACAAAGTTTTAAAGGTAAATATCAGATGAGTTTACACAAACAAACCTTGTAAGGAAATGTCATTTTCTGTCTCTGTATAAATATTTAATGCTGGTAACAAGAGTCTACTGAGTTACTCTGAGAATGTGAATCCTTATGTGCAGGAAAGCTCTGCATGTACCTTATGGTTGAAGTTTCCAGCCTTGGAATTTGACATGAAATGTAGAACAGGCCGTGTTTGGGTCTTCTGATGGCTTTGGATTATCTTGAGATATATTGGACGGTCACGACAAGTTTATGTCCAAGACCCTGAAGTCAGCTTTCTGTGGCAGAGAAACCACACAGATTTTTCTCCACTGGTATGACAACTTCATTTTTTCCTGTCTTTTTTCCTTGGAGAAATAAGTCTGGGACTATCAAACAAGAATATAATTGAAAAGAAAATCTGAGTAGTTTACAGTTTCCTTTACATTATATTTTCTCCAAATTCCACATTTTTAGATCATATGATATTTATAGGTCAAATATAATGAGTCAATATCATGTTATAATTATGGTCTGATCCTTAACAGTATCTGTGTGGAACTAGATGATCTCTAAGGTCCCTTACAACAAAAACCATTCTATCCAAATGTGTAAAATTACTGTAATGGCAGGATTAGGACCAATTCTATCTTCAAAGTCAAGATCTGGTTTCATGTATGGAGGACATATACTCATGTGCCAGTATTAAGTTTTTTTACACTGTTCCTTAGACTTTCCAATACACATTCCATACAATCAGCAGTGACTGTCCCATATATGTGCTGGTATCTACTGCATACCCCATAATCTGACTCAAAGGATTTCCCATATTCAGATTGTTTCGTTTGTGCCTGAAAAAGCACATCCCATGTAGACATCATTTCTATAACATTCAGAGCACATGTTAATCTAACTTTCATCTGTATTAATTTTCTGCTGCTGATATATAAAGACTGTGCCCTTCTCTCTTGACACTCTTCACTGAATTTACTCTACAACAGTGTTAAGTAATTGCTTGTACAATGTCATATTTTAGAACAGCTGGTCTTTAGTCATACAAGTGCCAAGGAAACACTCATAAGCAGTCAGCTGTTCTGGAAAGTATCCATAGAAAAATATTTTCTTTGTTTTGGTTTGTAGTTTATAAAGTTTCTTTCTGAACAAAAAATTGAGTTCTGTTCACTAGGGGGGCTGGGGGAATTTACTGTTCTAAGGCTCATTGAGGCAGTCTTCCTCTGCAGTAGAGTTTTGCAATCATAGAATGATAGAATTATTCAGGTGGGAAACGGCCTTTGAAATAGTGAGTCCAGCCATAAAAGACTCAATGCAGATTTGTAAAATTTGTGATAATTTTAGAAGACTATGTATGTATGTATGTATGCGTGTGTGTGAAGAGGTATGAGAGACTTGGATGAAAGAGGAAAATGCAAGGTCATCACTGTTGAAATAGCTTATGTGGACCATTTTAATGTTTTTTAAGTGCTTATAATTTATTTATGGGAGTTTCACAAAGTAGTGGTGCTTTTCAAAACTAACTGAAAACTCAGGGAATTTTCCACAACATCTAGTTTTAGGCATCTCTTCTAGGTTCTCTGAAACACCCTTCAGAGCTCATTTCTTTCAAAAAGTGAGAACTCAAGCTTTAAGTGAAAGTGTGAATACTTCCCTGAATTCCTGTAGCAAATAATTTACAACCTATTGGACAGCTTCTGGAACTTTTGGAAAGTCTCTTAGCAGGAGGATTCAGTTTGAATAATGTTCTTTTATCTGCCTAAAAGGCTCTTCTCCTGTATCAGGGTCATAATGTCTGAATAAAATTCTAAAGGTCTTATTTTATTTCTAATTTTCAAATAGAGTCTTATGTTGCAGTTCAGAAGCCGCTGAAATCTGGTCTGTGACAGATTTATTTATATCTGTATATCATTCTGCAAATGTCATTCTGTTGTGTTAAAAAAGGTTTAGTTGTTAAACCTGGATTTTACATTTTTTCAATTTCTCCTCGTTGAGCTAAAATACACAGAATCAGAGAATTGTTGGGGTGGGAAGGGACCTCTGGAGATGATCTAGTTTCACCTGGAACAGGTTACACAGGATCCTGTCCAGGCAGGTCTCGAATATCTCCAGAGAAGGAGTCTCCAGAACCTGTCTGGACAGCCTGTTCCAATGCTCTGATACCCTGTTGTGATACAATTTAATTAAAATTTTTAGAGAGATGCTCCTGCTTGAATTAAGGTGAAAATGAGACTATATGCTGAAGTCAATAGTATGGATTTTATTTAACAGTAAATATGAGGTAGAAACAGAGAGAGAGAAAGAAATAGAAAAAGGCTGGGACGGGGGAGACAAAAAAAGCGACAGAGGGACAGATTAAGTAGAAAATGTCACCACGCCGTGGAGCCTGATGGTGTCCTGTTGATCCTCTTCTTATTGTCTGTCTTCTCGGTGGTGAAGGTCCCACAAAACAGAGTTCAATGGATTAATGTATGTTCAGGCAAGGTGGGAATACCCAGGTACCTCCCCTGGGGGAGACAAGTTTGACACTGTCTCTTGCAACAGACTCTGGATCTGTTGCATCACCTGGATCATGTGCAGTCCCCTGGTGCAAGGCTTCAGGAATGAGTCTGGGGGGAGCTTTGGGAGACTTTGATGGATTATGACACCCCCTCAGCTGTCCCTCACGTGAATGTCCTATGGAGATGTGGCCTTCCCAGGGTGGGGAGGTTTTACAGCTGAGATAGTTTCTGTAAGGAAGGATGGGTGTTCACTCCCTCTGGCCAGAGGTTACATCACACACCCAAAACTCTCCTCCTCCTGCTGATTGGGGTGGAGTGTGCGCAAACCTGCCCTCAGCAGATGGGTCTGTGAGCTACGGCCTCCCCCACCCTGAACCCAGCCAGAGATCATTTTCAGGACAGCTGCTGGGTTTGGTTTTCTTGTAGATACATTCTTCTCCCTCAGCCTTGTTTACTTCTCCCTAGACCTGGGATTATTGAACAGAGTGTCACCTTTATCTTGTCTCAAGTTCCCTTAGGCAGCTTAACTCACAGTCCGAAGTTCCAGTCAGGAGGAATATTCAGGGAGTGGTGGGCTTCAGTGGTCGAAGTTTCTTTACACAGTTTTGCCATATTGGGCAAAGAATCCTTCATAACAATGTTTAAGCCACTAACGATAACATTTCAGTCTCTCACACACCCTCAGAGGAAAGCAGTTTTTCATCACATTCAGATTGAATTTCCTGTTTCAGTTTCTGTTTGTTGCTCCTTGTCCTGTCACTGGGCACCACTGAACAGAGTCTGGCCCCATCCTCTTGGCACCAGCCCTTAATATATTTGTGTGCATGCAGAACAAGTCTGGAAGAGCTCTTAAATTTGCAAAGAAATAGTAGTGAAATTTTGACCTTCCCTTTGGGAGAGTGAAAGTACCATTTAACTGTGGTCAAGAAAAAACACCTCTCTATTTAAATGGGAGCAAAGCCACGGCATACTTGCTGGAGGGTGGAGGCTGGCTTGGAGGTTCAGATGACAGAAAGCAGGAAAATCATAAAAGAGCAGTCTGCCTTGTGCAGCTCTCTTTTACCAGGCTGAGCAAGAATTCTGTCTGTAATGATGAGGAGGCTGAGGCAGGAGCTGCCAAGTCTGTCTTGTTCTTTTTTCCCCATAGATTTGTATAACTCTTGTACTCAAATTGTTCTCAAGTAAATGCAGTAGACTTGGAATTCTTTTTGCAAAATACTTCTGGCTTCAATATAAAGTGCCCTTGAATGACTGAAGTATAAAGCTGAATGTGTGGGTTATTTTGGGTGAATGCAGAGCTGCAGAAAGGATATGCACAATAAAAGTATTCTGTTAAGACCAACACATATCTTGGGTGCATTGTGCCATTGTATTTTTAGGTGCAAGTTATTAGAATTGCTTCAGCTGAGTCTGTGCTCCAGAGCAATGTATGAGAGGAGAGCTATCTGAGTTACTGAGAAGGTCAGAATTGTTCTGGATATGGGTTTTGAACCCAAGGCGTGTATGTGTCTGATGAGTGGGGAGCAAGGATGAACCACTTCAGCCTGTAGTTCAATGTCAGTGAATAGAACTAATCACAGAAAAGACCAAAACCATCCCTAGATTCCTTCAGTGAGCTGAAAGACTGAGGAAAACCAAAGTTAAGTTTTAAAAATCAGACAGATAGCAGAAAGTATTGTACCTACAAAAAACAACATGAAGATATTTCTCAAGTAAAATACTTATTTAAAACTTTACTCAATTTTGTTCTATAATGTAAATATGCTACTAATAGAAAATAAATATTACTATTGCTAAACTTTCATCTAAGATGCATTGGCATGTGTCAGATTAACTGTGGAAATTTTGTGAAATGGAACCCAGAAAGTGTGCTAACTGCTACACACCGCAGAGTGGAAAGTAAATATATTTCCAGCGAGTGAATATTGAGAAAAGAAGCATCTGGAAGAAATGGGAATTTTGGATTCTTAATTGCCTCATTCACCCCAGAACATCTGCCAAAGATATTAAGAGCAAATATGACTACATCTGAAAGAAGATAAAAGTTTAAATAAGGAAGGAGGAAGAGTAATTTTGTGCCATCGTGATGCACTGCTGCACACTGTTCATATGAAGGCTATGCAAATCTCTTTCTTTCCTGCTAGTTTTGGTTAAAAATCATCTTAGGAAAATTAAAATACTGTTTCCTATGTCTGTGTTTATGTTTTACAAACCTGTGAAAATCCAGAAAATCTCAATTATGAAAAGTAAATTGTCCATATTTTCTCCTTCATTGTAACAACACGGAGTCTGCTAGAAAGCTGTGTTGCAGAGGACAAAGGGCATCCTGCAGACGTTGTGCCCTGGAAACATCTGAGAAAAGAATTGACCTTTCATCCTCCTTAGGCCACTCCTGTTCATAGTATAGTTTAGAAGATCACTAGTCCTGGAAATGTCTCCTGGGGGATGGCAGGAATGAAGTGCACTCAGGCCCTCTGCCTAATATAAGGGAAGAAGATGGGATCAGATACAAACAGCTAAAAAGTGGGGAATTAGGAGGAACACCATTACATAGGGCTCACTGGTCTTATGACTTCCTTGGCTTTTCAGTTTTTGCCCTGCAAGTTGCAAGATGCATTTTCTGCAAAGAGATTTAAGGACAGAACACATTTTCCACCCTTCCTCTGTCACAACATCACTATCATGAAGTTTTCCTGGGTTTACCCTGAAGAAGAGCTTGTAAAGAGGAACATGACTGAAGAAAAGAGCATAGCCACCAGAGAGGGGGTAGGTATATTCTACTTCACAAGTGTGCAGTAAAGTGTGCAGTACTTTTCTCTAAGTGCTAGAGAAAAAGAAAGAATTTTTAAAGTGATGTAATTAAAATTTTTCTTTCAAAAACCACAAATAACAAACTGTAAGGAGCACTGCATATTGGTGCCTATAAAAATGCCATACTCTAGAACAGCTGTTTCTTAGTTATAGAAGTATCCAAAAAAGTTCAGAATCAGTCAGCTATTTTTGGAAATAGCAAAGCACAAAAATATTTTAATTAGTTTGGACTAAGACCTCCACTGATAGGATATAAACAATTTTTTTTCATGATAAAGGCATTTAGAACTTAAGTTTTTGGTTTGCTTTTTTTTCTGAAAGTGAGAGCAAAACTAAATTAAAATACTCTGAATGGCATATGAAAATCATACTCTTATTTTTGCAGTACATGTGGTTTATTTCATCACAGGCAATATTTTAGCATCATTATTTTTTCATCTTTCTGAAATAAACAATGCTAGTCTGTTGGACATTATTGACAGTAAGTACTGAAAGTATTTTTAAAAATAATGATTTTGCTGAAGGAAATATATTTCTCAAGTCTAGTTCTCATTTCTGTTTTTGAATATGAATTAGCCTAATGAACATTTTCAGCCTGGATATACAATAAATCCTGTGAAGAGCTCCCATTTAAAATTGTCACACTAAATAATGGTGTATGGGGGAAAAAAAAAGTAAAAGGTCCCACTAATCAGACTATTTTTGGCTGCCAGAAAAGCTCTCCTAAAAATCTATCTTTAGAACAGATCTGTAGGAGTGATTATGAACTAATTTTCTCTTCTGCTGGATGCTAGGAACACAACAGTCTACACTTTAGCAGCATTATGACCCACACTAAAAATGTAGGAAAATGCCAAATTATGGCTTATCCTAATAGAGTCATTGTAGGAGAGGGGTGTTAAACTATAAAATATCACTTAGTTTTTCATAACAATAATCATTAGGGGGTAACAATTTCAATAGTTTTTAACAAACTTTTTATGGTTTTTTGGCATTTATTTTTTACTTTGTTTATTTTATGGAAAACTCTCCTAGGTTTAGGCACAGCAAATATGAATAATTAAAGAACAGATAGATGAGAAAAAAAAGAGATTTCTTTCTTAATGGCAACCTGGAGAAAAATGTGGAAATGTTACTTAACAGCTATAGAGTGGGACTTAAATGCTCCAGACAATTTTTGTGTCCCCTTATTAATACAATGAAGAAATGAATTGGTGATGTATTTTAAATCCAGGACATCTGAGTCCTCTAAGTTTCTCTTTTTTTTTTTTCTTTGAAGGAGAAAGTTCACTGTTCAAAGAGAACTTTGAAAACCAGTCTTGATATGCTACTACCATAACTAGTAAAGTTTTAAAAGCTCTTGAAATAAAAGCTAGGGGAGTGTGTTTCTTCCTCTGACTTAAGTGTTGTATTTGGACCTGCAAATGACTCCTCTGCTGGGTCTTGGCAAATGTTGTAGGACTTAAAATTCAACTTTACAGAGGAAGATATATCAGTGGATATATTTTGGCTTGGTTTAGTAATACATATATATTATCATTCTTAGAGCAAACACGGTCACTACAGAGCACTGACCTCTGTTAGGCCTGTTTCAGTATTGTGGCAATGTCGGATTCAATGAGGGCAGTCTCACAGATGAAATGACTAATCAGGGATCAAGTAATGTCTCTCCTGATGTAGCTGTTTCCCTTAAGGAGGGATCTAATCTTGCACACTTAAAATTTGGGTAATGCCTTCTGGAGGTGCTTCTTTCTCTAGCAGTGTTGATTATACAGGATGCCCAGCTTAGAATAGGCACTGTAGACATCCAGTGTATGGTGACATTGGTTTTGTAGACAACAGTTGAAACCCCACTCTCATTATTGTAATAATAACACAGTAAATTATGATATAAAGATTCAGAAATTGAATAAAAATTTCAAGATGCAATGCTGTGTTAAAACATTGGATGCTTCTACCTAGAGACACTTTCTTGTGTGTCCTTGACTGTGTATGTGTGTATGTAGGGATGCAGATGTATAGTACTTGAGAAAAAATAATCAGGGACAAAACTCCAGCAAGTCTTTCCAGTTTGCAGGTTTGGACACTGCTGTACACTGCTTTTGGGGTTCTGAACCGTGCATGAACTGCTGAAATTTGGTTTCTGTTCTATCAGATGACAATGTATTCATGTAATAGTAATATGTGTGTTGCTAGACTAGAAACAACTGTATGAGAAAGAAAAGGTGGATGAACACGTGACTCCCTCAGAGAGATGAGGCAGGGGATCAAAAATAATCAGAATACATCTGTGTTATGCGACATGTTCATTAAAGTAAAAATCCAGATGAAGAGCAGTCACGAACCACAAATACTAGAGTGGTTGTGTGTGAAATAAAGGGAGATTCAGAGTACCCATGTCTACTTTTTTATTGTGGGTCTAGTTCCTTAGAAATTACAGGTGCCTAGGCAACATAGAATTCCTAGACAAGGCACCACTTCCACATAAAGAATTAGGTGTGAAAGCAAGGCTGTCCCACTGAAGTTGGGAAATGCTGGCTCATTCTGCTGCATTTTCAGTTTCTGATTTCCTCATCTCTTTCGTTTGTTTTACAATGATCTGCTAACTACAGCTGCACCTAAAGGATATGTACTAGGATTATTCTGAAGATTTCCCTGACTTTTGAGCCCTGTGAAGATAAAACTCCTTCTAGATTTGTGTATGTGGTCAGGTAAGGTGTCTCATGAATGGCATTTTGTCAAATCCTCTGGTGTAACCCCTTGCTGTTCAGCTTTTAAGGTGGTGAATTGAAGGGGAAGGCAAATTTTTTTTCTGGTTTTGTAACAGTCTTCCACAGGCTAAAGAAGATTACACTTGGCTCCCTTCACAGCATATCCGTGCTGTGGACCTGGACAGTTATTTAACACTCGTGTATTTTTTCTGGTGTGCATTTTAGAAATAAAGCAGTAAAAATATTTGTTCTGAGGCAGTGTAGACATTTGTAAGGAATTGTGGGTAGTCAGTTATTTCCCCATTACAATTTCATCTAACCTTGGAAAGAGGCACAGCCCTATGGATATTTATAAATAGTCTGCTGTCATTTTTGACACATTGTTAGACACTGTCAGACAAATACACTGCGCTACAATGTATTGTACGTGGCATTCAGCTTTGCACTTGGGACTTTGAAAGAGTCAAAATAGCCCACAGATAACAACTGCTACCCAATCTCTCAGTTATTTAACTAAAAACCACTCTTAAGTGCAATGTGACATCTGAGGTTTTGAGGTTCTAATGTTGACCTCTGTGGGGAAAATCCTACATTAAAGTAGCAAAAAAATGAAAGAAGATGCATTTATAAAAATGCATGCAAGCCAGTACTGGATGCTATAATTTTATGTGCAGTAGGTCATTTGCCTTCCTTGCAAGTTCCTATTGGCAACAGTTGCATTAAAATTCAAGCATTACTTTTTTTTTTTTTAGATTTCATATCGCCCTGAGAGCCAGCCACTCTCCTTTTCCCCCTTTGCCCTTTCACAAGAGCGAGAAAGATGTGAGAGCTGTGGATGCCTCTTTGGACTCTCTCTTTGGCATGACCAGTCTCTGGCCCTGACAATGCCTCATTCCTGGCACCTGCAGAAGCATTTCTCTGGCTCTTGTGGGAGAATGATGGATCTGGGTGTTGGGTAACATGGCAGAGGAGGAGCTGTGGGGGTTGGACCTGTTTGGAAGCTTGCCTTGAGTAGCAGCCCCTTCACCAGCCCTTTCAGCAGCAACAGCACAGCACCGTTGGCTTCCCTCTGCTCCATGGCAGGAGGCACAGTTTCTTGGCTGGTCTGTGAGTCTCATATTCAGTGCAGGAGGCTTGACTTCTCTGGGGAAATAGAAAATTAGTTTACTAATAATTTGCTTTTATTTTGCTCCAGGCGTGCTTTCTGTAGTCCCATAAAACTCATGCCCAAGAGCTGCCCAGCAAGCTCTGCTGTGCTCTGTACTTGTGTCCCAGCAGTGGTCTAGCTCCACAAGGTGCATGGCTTATTTTGTGGAGAGGCAGTAAGGAAAAAGGATCCTGAGCTGGCCTGGTGTGACCTCTTATATCCCTGTGTGCAATGTATGAGCTTCCATAAAGATATAGGATTGAGATGACAAACATGAAGCCAAGTCTTTATGGTCGGAAAACGTCCCTGAATATTTATGATTTTTTTTATCCATATTGTTGTTTTGAATAGGTTTTTTTGACGGTGTGAATCACTTCAGCTGCTTTTGTTACCTGACAGTTGTTAAAAACCACACTTCTGGAGTTCTGGGGACTGTGATATTTTTGCAGCTTCTGACTTTGGATAGCTATGAGGGTGGTCTGTGTGTTTCCTATCAACAGCTTCTGTTAAACGGAGTTCCTTCAGAAACAAATGCCAGGGAGTCTGCTAGGAGCATCTTAAAAGGTACCTTTTCAGCAAGAAGAGATATCTGAAAGTATTATCTACTGGGAATGCTTGGGCAAAAATATTCTTCATTGCACTGCTCTGAATGGCTCTCCTGGCAGTTTCTCCTCTTTTACTTGGCTTGTTGGAATGTGCTTTCTTTTCCTCTGCCTTGAAGAATAGCCAGCCTCTTCCCAGGCCATCCAGTTCAATTCATAGACTCTGTCTAGATCCTTATTGATTCATCATACCCATGGCTCAGAGACTTGCTATTTATATGAAATCAATAATGTAGAGGGAAGGTTGTAGAGGGGGTGATCACTCCAAAAGAAAGCATTTCACAGTACTAGACATGTGCCTTGTTAGCAGTTTTTCTCTAAAGGCCTGAGTTAAGTTTCCCTCCTGACTCTGCACTTCAAAGAGCTTGCCTGGGGCTCTAAAGAAGCAAGCTGAAACTTAAAATTAAGATCTTTCTTTCAGGCAGTGAACTGTGTTTCTGGGACATCCTATAGAGTTTCTCTCAACACATATGGAGGAGTCTGATGGACCATGGGGAAGTCCTAGAAGGCAGGGGTGTAAAAAGGAAAAATGAAAAAAAGAAAAAGCAGTTACATAGTTTTCAGGAAGGTGTGTATACATATGCCTATGGTTTGTGTGAGGAGTATTTCAAAGTATATTTGATAATTTACTTTAACTGACAGATTAAGTAAAAATGTATTACAGAGCTGCAAAATGAAATGCAATGTATTATAAAAATACATTAGAGAATTAAAGAAACTTTAAATTAGTACATTCTATCCAGTCATGAAAATAGATAAGGTGAAGAAAAACAAAACCAAAACAAACCCCAAACCAAAAAATATTAACACACCATCTAAAACTCTATGTATAAAAAAAAATGAGCCAACCAGACAGTGATCAAGGCAAGCCAGCAAGCAAAAATCTTGCAGAGCTTTTAAAAGGTGGAATTTCAAAAATTAAATGCTTTTAATAGATGTTATGTTAAATGTCATCACATATTTATGTGATTAATATATGCACACAAATAAGTGTTAAAAGGTATTTTCAGTATCTTATGGTATGTTTTCATTTAAATATACTTCCTAGGGGAGTGGGTGCAGAGCTGTACATAAATATCCTTCTGTATAGAAGAGGCATAGTGAGTAACTCAGTATTCTGATTATTATCTTTGGAAAGATTTTGCACAATGGGAATCTTGACATTGGCAGAATTTTCAGAACTTTACCTTGACTTCACTGACTGGTTTCTATCAGGTCATCACTAAAATCCCAGAGTGCTTCTGTTATAGCAGGTTTCATCAGCTTAATAATTCTTCAATATAGGTATGAAACAAGTGATATTCATATTCATCTTTGTCAGGCTTTGAGACAAATTTGGAGCAACATCTTCAGGAAAAAAATTCTGCTAAGTTTGGAATCATGGCTTTCTCTTTACTCTTCTTTATTTGGTGGGATTTATTACATTTTCAAGATAAATTTGGGGAACTATTGTTTTTCAAAGCTTGAAAAATCTTAGCATAGGCTGAACAAGGGATGTTAAGCATAATTTTTTAAAAAGAAAAGTGAAATAAAACATGAATACTTTGTTAATGGAATTCCTGTTGACATTCGGAATTCACCATCAAATATGAATTCACCATTTTATAAGTGAGGTCGTTTACCTACAAGAAAAGTGGAGAGGGCCTCTTTACAAGAGGATGTAGTGACAAGGGGGAATAGCTTCAAACTGAAAGAGAGTACATTTAGATTAGATATTAGAGAAATATTCTTTACTGTGAGGGTGGTGAGGCACTGGAACAGGTTTCCCAGAGAACCTGTGGATGCCCCATCCCTGGAAGTGTTAAAAGGCCGGGCTGGATGGAGCTCTGAGCAAGGTGGTCTAGTGGAAGGTGTCCCTGTCCACAGCAGAGAGGCTGGAACTAGACCTTTAAGGTCCCTTCCAACCCAGGCCATTCTAAGATTCTGTGAAATTAGTTTCTGGACCTTAAAAAATAAATATCTTAATTGTAGAAGCAAGATCACACATAAGCAGTTATATTTGTGTGGCAATGGAAATATAACACAGGGACACAGCTGCACCTTTCTTTGGGGAAATCATGGTTCCCCTTCCCTGGGCTTCAGCTGCTGTCTCCATAGAGGCACCTCTAAATGCTTGAGATACTTTTTAATAAGGATGAGAAAGCTGCAAGCAGGCATTTCAAAAGCACTGCTGAATATATCTCTCTACCTTGCACTAATCCTATTCCATAGGGACTTCCATACACAGTATTTTTCTTAAGGCACTACTTAGGGTGAAGGTGTAGTGCCAGAGGGTCATGCAAATACAGGGAGGTAGAAACACCCTTTCTTTTAGTTTTTTTTTCTGATGCATCTCTGAGAACGTGTTAATTTGTCATCTATGCAATGTGCCCTGAGACGATTTGGGTCAGCTAGAGAGAAAAGAAAATCAATAATGAGAGTTGTCTAGGGAAACGGGAAATATATTCCCCATAATTGTGTAAAATACAGGCCTCTGACACTCTGAGACTGAGGAAAAAATGTGGGGTTTTTTTATTCTGCCAAAGGCAGAAGGCAGCGCTGAGACATGTGCTGCTGCTTCTTGCTGAGTCGAGATATTTGGCAGAAGGCCCACAGAGACAGTATGAGAGAATAAAAAGTCTTTGTGCCAAATGTTCTTTTGAGTGCCTGAAAGCTGGATTAGTCTTTTTTCTCTATGAAATCATATAATTAGTAATCTCAAGCATCAGCCTGGTAATTTGCAAAATGTCTCCACACTTTAATGTATCGTTTGCTTAACATGTTTGATAACAACCTCAGAGATACTGGGGCTTTTGACTTGTAGTATTTATAAACTACACCTCACCCTGAGTGTTTTTCTACCAGTTCTACACAAACTTTCTCATGGATTGTGTCAGCCCACAGCTGCTGGAGAAGAAATGTGGGAAGCATCTCATCTACAAAAAGCAAAGTGGCTCCATTTCTGTCCTATAAGGAAACACTCAGCCTTTCCTACTTTCATCATCCTCTCATCCACTCCACTGCCTGGCAAATGGGGTGGCTGTGGTGGAGCAACTTCTCTCTGGGCACCTGCAGTGGGAGGTGGGGAAAGACCTGGCAGCCAGACTGCAGTCAGGGAGCCCAGCTTGTGGTGAGGACTGGGATAATGTGCAGAAGCTTCTTCTCCTCCTCTTCCAGTGAGTGGACATATAAAGAGCTGTAAACCCCCAAAATGATTGCTGTTTGTGATCCTATCTCTAAATGCTCTGTGGTTTTGTGAACCTAGAGATTACCTGATTTCAAAATTAAAAAGTTGAACCTAGGGAGGGCAACACTTCAGGCTGAGTGGGGTCATACGGAGAAGATGGAATTTTCCTTCAGACTACCTGAAAACTAGTTGTGTTTTGAGCTCCTGTTTCTCTGGTACAAGTTTGGTATGAAGCCATAATTTGTAGCCATTGCCATAAAAAGGAACTGACTTCTGAGAGAGAGGAGGTAAGCTTATTTTAGAAAGACTGGCTTACTCCTGCCAGAGGACTGATTGAATACAATTAGCCTCAGTAAGGCCAGGAGGTGACTGTGGGCTCTCCAGGTCAAAGAGATCCTACGTGAAGTTCTCCATCTGTAGTTTTTGTTTGTGAGAACAGCTGGGACTCTGCCAGCTTGCTACTTAATTCCACTAAGTCTTTTCCTCTCTTAGTGGACATTACTCAGTCCTTCAGTCCATTTCAGTGCATAGGTTTTGCTATGGGAATATCTGAGGCTAGATTTCACAGGTTCATTAGCGAGCTCTTCTCAGGGGAATGCTTATATTGTAGTTTTCCTTGATTTTTTTCCAAAAGCGAAAATATCTTGCCATACGGATGGCGGTGAATGACGGCTGGCAGACAAACTGATGGATGAGATTTTTCTTTGGCACCGAGCAGAAGATTATGCTTGGCAGTGTGACTGTGGCAAACCATTCATTAGTTAAGGTTTTAAAGGCTACCGGAGATGCTGTGTGCATAGTGTTGTCATATGAACTCTGCTCATCATCCTTCACCCAAGTGGACTAACTGGGTTAATTGAGGGGTAGAGGAGCTGGGCTAGCATCTGCAGAATAAACACTTATCAAGAGTGACTCTTGTTATTTTAAAATTATCCTCTCAGGAGAGAAAACAGCATGTTGAATCCAAGAAGCCTGGGAGAAGCTGCAGTTAGCAGTATTTTCTGTGTGTGTGTTGCCTACAAGTGGCAGTGCAACAGTATTCCAAGCAATCAGCTATGGTTTTTTTAGCAATTCACCTGAGAACCTATCCCAAGAGACATCCGAGTAAAAGAGAAATGGAAAACAATGCTGTACTTTTAACTTAAATTGATTCTCCACTGTTGTAAGTAGAGCATAGTCTATCTGAACTTTTCAGTACCTAAAGAGACCAAGTGACTTTTAATAGCTGTAGCTGAGCTACAAAGCATGGAAATGTGAATGCAGTAAATAGGACCTGTCAATAAGGTGTGTTTGTAGGGTTTTCAGGAATAGTTGTAGGGGAATATATAATATATACATTGATGAGGGTTGCCTCTCAGTTGCTTCTTCTCAAGGTTGAACAGGCCCAGGTCCTTCAGCTTTTCCTTGTAAGACAGATGCTCCAGTCCTTTAATCATCCTTGTATGACCCACTCCATGTCTCTTTTGTACTGAGGAGCCCAGAACTGAACACAGCACTCCAGATGTGCCTCACTGGGGCAGAGTGGAGGGGCAGGATCACCTCCCGTGACCTGGCAATGCACCCCAGGATATCACTGGCCTTCTTGGCCACAAGGAAACACCGGCGGCTCATGACAGCTTGTATATATCTAATGTACATAAGTGTCTCAAGGGAGGTTGTCAAAAGGATGGAGCCCCACTGTGGTCCCTTCCAACCTTACCCATTCTGTGATTCTGTGATAGTGTGGAATAGGATAGCACAAAATTAGCATTTTTGTCCTGCTGATTCTATAGTACAACCCCATGTGTCATCTGAAAATAAAGCAACATGAGTGCCTTTCCTGAGCTGCACTACAACTGTGTCATGCCTCATTGTCACCACTGAGGACACAGAAATTACTGCTGTGTCTGTAATTGATTTTTCAGTTCACTAGCCAAACAAGAGAAAAAACCAACAAACAAAAAAAAAACCACCAAGTAAGTTTTTAAAAAATAAAAAAAGCTTTGTTGTTGATAATTTTTGCAATTTAAAAAATCTCATAAGTTTTTCAAACCTATCAAAAAAATGGTACAAAATAGAATAATCTTGTGGATACAATTCTCTTTGTTTTTATTTTATTTAATAATCTTAATTCATCATAATTTTCAGTCACGTGTCTAGACTATATATCATCATTTGCTCAATCACTGTAAGAGGTGTTGCATATTCAATAATCAGAATAAATATCTCAGTTTCAAATCCAGATGTCACCTTTGTTGAAAAAAAAATTACTCTGTCATTGACATTCTGATCCAAAAACCACCTATCAAACCAAAAACATTGAGTTCAAAATGTTTTGAATTTGATCTTTAAAGGTTTACTAAGGTTACTGTTGATGTATATCTACCAGTGCTTTGGGAGTTAGGCATCTTTTCCTGATGTCTGTGCTGCCAGTTCTCCCTCTGGCCCATGGAGCTGAAATAGATGTGGGCTTTGTTTTGTGTTCACAAAAGCAAATTGAATCTTGTGTTCCTAAAATCTCGGCTGCTTTTTTCCCAACTGCACTAATGACTGGTCAAATCAAAGATTTTAACCTTAACAAAAAGCTTCACATTGCTTGTGTCCTTAGATCACAGAACTGCAGTAATATCAGAATCATTGCTGGTAGAGATGAAATAAACTACGTTCAAGTTTTTCCCTAACAGCTGTTACATGGATATTACAGAAAATATTGAAAAATATTAGAATTAATTGAATAAAGGAATTGGATAGTGTATTTGTTTTCCTATATCTTTTTCAGACATTTAAAGAGAAAGTTTAGATGGAAATCCTGGCTTGGCTGGGGTTGTATAAGATTTTGATTGCTTAGAAGTGGCAGCTACTAACACTTATTAAACTATTGAAAAAATGCAAAAATATTGTGCGGGAGTGTGTGTTTTGTGCATGTGAGGGGGATTTTGCAAGTTTGTTTCTATCCTTCCTATCTACAGTGACACACTGAGACTGATATGACATACTAAAATTGCTGAAGTGTAGCAGAAAAAAAACCTACATTTGTTTTTCTTGTCAATCAGTACGAACAAAGAAAATAAACCATGTGAACAAGAAAACCCTCTTTTTTCCTGGTCATTTAAGGGTAGGGCAGTGATCTAGAGCCCATTCTGGAAAAATGGTAGATTATAACCATTGATTTTATTTATTTTATCAATAACACCCAATCACACATTTGCTTGAATATTGTGGTATAGAATAGTGACTAATCACTTAGGGAAATGGATGAAGTAAGTTGACAATGTCCTGAAATACTGTCTATTTTTCCTTAGAGATGATTATCTAAAAGAGTCATTCTATTATAATCCTTGATGTGGATATGCTTCACATGAATAAAAAATGCATATGTACTCTACTTTGAAAGACTGGGTTACTGTAGTGTTTCATATGGGACATCTTCTTGATCATACCCAAGATGACAAAAAGGCTAAAGTCATATAAAATATTATATACAATATTAGATACAATATGGATCGAGACTCATGGCTAAATGTAAATCCATTCTTCTATTTATTGCTGATGCTTCTTTTTTCAACTATAATAGAGACACAAACAACCAAAGCTTTGCAGATTTTAAACAGTCTCTGCGACCTCAGAAAAATTACCTGAAATAGAATAAAATAAGATACATTTATTTCATGTAAGAGTACAGAGATGCAGTTCTTGTAAGCTGATACAGGAACTGGTTTCTGCAAAAGGAGTTAATCATGTATCTGTGGCTGCCCGCTCCTTCCTTTTCTCTGTGGTTGACATTGCTTCTTACTGGTTCTCTGCACCCAGTTGTAGGAGCTAAACTGGTAGAGAACTAACCCTAAAAATAAAATAAAGGGAAATTTTTCTGCTGGTCCAAATTCCTGGCTTACCATCTTCACTATCAAATGACAGTATTCATGCAAGCAAGGGATGAAAGAGTGCTGGACAAGAAACAAGGGATCTTTCGCTTGCAGTAGCTCTTAGTCATTAGATGGATTTAACTGTATCACCCAGCTGTGCCAGTGTCTTTGCAGAGAGCATATAGAAGAGCATTTTTGATTTTTTTTTTCCTGCTATTTATGTTTGTCTACTGCAATGATGGGGAACCTGAAGACAGAAGCAGGCTGTGACTTTATTTTGTTTAGTTTTTGGCAACTTGATTTCTTCCTCTTTGTTAACAGCTGGTGTATGTGTTGATGCATGACCTGTGCAACTTTCAGGAAAGAAAAGATTCAAATGACAAAGCAGATGGGTGACAGAATTGAACATCAGGGTTTAAGTGTTGAGGCTAGGAAAAGGTGATCATGATAAACAATGGCATTCAGAAGATTTTCTTGATTTAATGCAAGGTTTGCATACCTACACCAAATACCTTATATTCATATTTGTGAGCTGAGTTGCAAAATAATAATCTTGAATAGTAACTTCCCTTCTTCCCTGGAGCAATCTTCCCACGAAAGTAGAGGAGTAAGGGTCATAACTTAGTGCCAGATGTACTGTGCAAATGTGACTAAAATTTTATTCAACTGAAGGAAAGAAATCTAAAGCTACCATGAAGGAACAAGAAAAGTTTTATGTAAAATGAAGACTAATAATTGCCTAGTTTTATTTTTTCCTAAGAACATGATACTGATCACTGAAGTTTCTGGTTCTGATTTATGAAATAGGTATTGATGATTTTGCTACATGAAAAGAAGCTGCAAAAGTGGCAGGTTAATTACAGGATATACCATTAATGGATGAGATATGGTTATGCCCGTTTTCCAAGCTCCACAGTGCTACATGTTCTGGAATATAATTTATATGTATATTATGTTATGTATAATCATCAGAAAAACTTAGCAGTCTGTACACATAGAGATCTCTGAGTCTCTTTCTTCAGTCCCTCTCCACACTGATTGCAGGAAGGACTACTTGCATTAGCAGGGAATGAAATACTGTTTGCAGTGGTTTTGAATAACTAATTTCTGTAGGATTGTAGAAATGACATTTGGTTCCTCAAACAATTTCTGCAAAGCAAGCAGCATACTTTGAAGTCTGTGCTAGGAGGAAAAGAAACAAAATCAAAATATGAATCTGCCAAAGTACTATCCTCCTTTTGTGGAATGATTCAATGGCTTAATGAGGTTAATTTGTTTGAGGTTGTGGGGAATCCTTTATCTGCTGCATAGAAGCTTTAATTTCACATGAATGTGACAGATACTGTACTTACTGCACTGGAATTTAATTATTTGATAGCATAAGGACCTGAAATCCCTACATTTCCTCTCAAGGAATTTTCATTGTATATTCTAGATGGCAAATAGTAACTAGAGGATGGTTAGCCTAGATTACTCAATGTATGAAATACCTTTGTATATTTTTCTAGGATGTTTTGGTTTTATACCCAGAAAATTTCAAAGCAGCTTTATTAAGGATTCCCCAAATACTATCAATAGTATGTGGTTATGTTTTGTTCTCTTCCATTTTTCATATGTCTTTTCACCCTTTGAAATACTTTTCTGTGTTGTACATGAATATGACCGTTTCATTTCATTACACTCTTTTTCCATAAAAGTCTTACAATGCCTGATTTTCGCCTTCTAATTACTACAATGGAAGCTTTCAAAATTTTTGTTTCAGTGTGAAAATTTCCCTCCCAGAATCTTACAAAAGCTCTTTTACCTGGCTTCCATTCCGGATGGCTACCTGGTGTACATTATATTTATTTTCCCTCAGTGGTTGTATGATGGCATTTCTGTAGACCCAGTAGAGCAGTGTAAAGTTATATGATAAGCGAGTGAGGACACAAAATCTCAGGATTGGGGATATACAGAATACAAATTAAAACTAATATCGTGAAAAAGTAAGTGTTTTGAAGCTCTCATCCTATCACTAAATTTACTTTCTTTTGTAGATTCAGTGTCTAGGGTTTTTAATGCACCTTTCATAAAGCACAATTTAGTGAATTTGTGTTAGGATGAGTGGGTATAAGATCTGTAATTGCCTATCAAAATAAAAGTTAATGTGAACGTGCAAAAGCAGGATATATTTGTTCTACTATATGTTATACATTCCCAATATATACTAGGATAATTTCTTTTCCTATTCACAGATAAAAAACTTTACAAGGGTTTTATTGACAAAAAAAGAATGTATTTATTTAAATTGCTTTATTGGCATGGATACCAGTGGAATTATTTGGAAAATAATTAAAGGTAATTTTTGGGGCAACCTGTGCTAGTAGCTGTAAAAATATTTGCTCATTGTCATCAAAGGTAAGAAATACCAGAGACTGCAAAGTTCAGGCAGATAGTATGAATTGCTTTCCTCATCCTCTCTTGAATTAAAAATTACAGTTAGAAAGTAAAGAAAATCAGTGGTTGGGCATAAAGAGATTTTCTTTCTTCCTAGATTTTTGATTTAGATGTAATATTTCAGCACATCAAAATATGATGGATCATGGGTTAATTGTTCGCATTGTGTTATATCATTTTAGCTGTAGCACAGCATGATGTGGTGGAGTATAATCAAGCCTGACATAGTACAATACATTGAGTGATGACAAAGACCACAGACTGCTCACTGGAATTTGTTGCACTGAAAAATGCATAATTCCCCAGAGAAATGTTTAGCAGTTTATGTTTTGTTGATGAAGACCCAGAGTCTAATTGTTTTCTGTGGCTTTTGCCTCTAGGAACATTCATAGGGTCCATAGCCTACATCAAGTTTTTTCCCTTCCTCAGGCCTTTTAGGAGCTGACACTGTGCAATAACAACTGAGCGAGCTCAGAGATCCACATTGGGCTCCTGCTCTTAGGGCTTTCTCCTTGTGGAAGCCCTTGTTTATTGTTTGACATTACAGATATTAAAGGTAGCTGAAGCATTCAGTACACCGGCTTTGCACAGAGCATACAAAAAGTTAAATAGCAGCAGAAATAAAGGACTCATATTGCTTCACATAATTAGTATTCTTGCCCATACAAGGCTGTGGGTCAATATCAGCTAAAGTTCAGATTTTTTTTTCTCTTTCTTCTGATGGTAATGAACTACCCCCAGGAATATATGGTCTTGCATAAGTAACCACTGAAAGTTCAGTTAAAACTACTTTTTCCAAACTCCAGAACCTTTGGTAACTGGCTGCTAAACCAGAAAGGCTATTTTGGTAGCTCTCCTCTTACCGAATTGGTCCTTTCATTGGACTCCAGCAGTACGATTCTGGTGATCAGTTAGAGCAGCATGAATGGGAGTGATAGGTACAGATATGGAATAATGAAGATTGTCCTGCTGCCTCCCTTGTTTGAAAGATTTGGTTCTCTGTGTTCTCAAACTTACTTTGCAGGCAGAAAAATTTAAAGCGTGATTCCTTAGTAGATTTTATTTCTGGGTTTCATTCAAGGGCTTTCCCTGTATCCTGTCAGTTGTTCTCTGTTCGCCTGTAGGAAGGTTTTGGAATACCATGTCAAAGTCTCTTCTGGGCATAAAGTCCGGAGACATAGATTCTGAAAACATATGCATGCATGGGTATTTTAGCATTGACGTACTTTCATTTCGAAGTTTCTCCCATAGGGAAAAACAAACAAAAAAATATTGGTAGAGATACACAGCTGTTTATGGGAGTCCAGAAATTAATGTAGTTTCTAGGTTAGTTTTATGTTTCTGCTTCCTGCTTCACTGGAACAGGCTCATATGCAGCCTTGTCCAACTGTTCTTCTTTAGCCAGCTCTGCCTGAGATAGTTATACTACATTTGGACAAGAAATCAACTCTCCATTCTAGTGTTAATACCATTGTAGTTCTGGTTTCATGTGGCAGATTGGCTTACAGAGCCAAGTTTAATGCATTTCTAATTAAAAAGAATCCAAACTAAACAGTATGATGTTACTTCACAAAGTTACCAAACTGTTCATCTTCTTATTTTCACAGCTCACCATGTTAAAACTGGGACCTGTGAAGTGGTGGCGCTTCACAGATGCTGCAATAAGAATAAGATAGAAGAAAGATCACAGACTGTGAAGTGTTCCTGCTTCCCTGGGCAGGTAGCAGGTACCACCCGGGCAGCTCCTTCTTGTGTTGATGGTGCGACTCCTTCTATTGCTTCCTTTCTTTGTGTTCCTAGGAGTTTTTGCTGGCTTAAGGTCATTAATGAGACCCACTCCATTACAGTTAACTATTTAGAGTAGGAAAGCTTCTGCATTTTGAAGGGGGTGTACAAGGTGAATGGGAGGAAGATGGAAAAATTAATTATTGGCTATTGCTCTGTGGAAGTGCTAAAGAAAATTATTAGATGCCAGTGAAAGAGGCCTCTTGAGAGGCTAAATTTGATCTAACTAAAAGAGGACTCTTGGAGTTGTATGAAATTCACTTAATTAAAAGTATTTATGCAAAACCTACATAAGCATATAATTTTCATGTGCTACAGTCTTACATCTAATTTATATATTTACTACACTGGAAAGAAACAAGCAAACAAACAGAACACAGTTCTGTCTGGTTTTTAGTCTTTTTAGACCCATGCTATTATTCCTATTCACAGTGCAACATTAGTGTCTTAATTAACAATTCTGGTGTGATCTCGTGTTTTATTTGGGACAATAACAGCTGATTTTTAACATCTCTTTCTCTGAAAGAGTGGCAGGATTCATCCTTTGCATGATCTCTTTAATGTTGATATGTTGTTGGCTGTCAGAAAAGCTGTAAATATGTCATCATTGGGGAATAAATTTAATCAAGCTATGCTAGGCTATACTGTAGACCAAGCAAAAGAAGAGATTCCACTTAAAACTTTGAAATCTGGCTGAGCAAGATAAAAATGAAGTTGAAAAGAAATACTGTGAAGAGATTGACTTTGAAACACATAGCACTTTTTGCAAATTGGGAACCGAATTTCTTACGAAGGTTCTGAGGTGGCTGAAAATCACAGACTAGATGTCAGTCAACATATTTCTAATATTTTCATGGAAAATAAGAGAAATGTTGCAACATAATGACATATTAAAGTGTCCATTTAAAAAAAGTGCAAATATGTTTGTTTTCCTCTCTTGTAGCTTCAATAGTGGAGCAGAAATGGTGGTGCCACATGCAACCGTGTCTTGAAGGGGAGGAATGTAAAGTTCTTCCAGATCGTAAGGGATGGAGCTGTTCCTCTGGGAATAAAGTGAAAACAACTAGGGTAGGTATGATACCAACCTGACATGTTACCAACAAGTTAAAAAAAAAAAAAGTGCACAGGAAATTGGGTGCAAAAAGAAGACCTAAGTTGAGAAGACTAAAGAAGCATGGGAAGACAGTTGTACTGGGATTGGACTTCCTGGTCCTGCACACTTTTCTCAGCATACTTTTCAATTGCTTGAACGTAGTAAGCTGTGTGCCAGACCTTCTCAGGTAAGCACTGGGGATAGTAGAGTTGATCACTTCAACTAACAGTAATGATCAAATGTATTATAATCTAATATGTATTTCTCTCTGAAATCAGTTGCACAGTCTGTACACTTTGCTTAGCTCTTATCTCACAGGATGGCAAACAAGTGCATGGAATTATCATGTTTCTACATAGAAACTGCTGAGCATGGTAAGCATTTGATGTATCATTACAGTATGATCTGGTTCTTTCCATCTTGTATGATTGGGATTTACTAAAAAATTTTGACTGAGTTTCAGGGAGTTCCTTTCCTCCATTTGACAGTTTCCATATTATTGGTTCAAAATTTTATTACCAGAAATATATTTAACAGTCGTCATATACAATGCCTGACAACAAAGTAAACATGCTGCCATCTTTGCATTTGAGTGGCTGAGAGAAACAGAAGAGAAACAAATTCTTCAGATGAGCACTGAACAAACAAACTTCCTAAAACTAGAGGTTGCATCTCGGCAGGGTCAACACAGTTCTTCATCAACACACAAAAGATCAAAATGTACTCTGAAGACACATATGCATGTGTTTAAGTATAAACACCTTCCCCCCTGCACCCCATCATACGTACTCATGACTGATTTTTCTTTTAAGTATTTAATAATTTGTAGTGTCAGGCCATAATATGCTAGAGTGGTGTTTACTCTATGCAGGTGTTTGAGTATCTATGTAATTTTATTGAAATCTTCCTTGCATAGGCACTAAATATCTGGTACACATTGGTTGCAGTGAAATGTACCATGCACTGACTGAATTATATTCTTTCTGTTCCATAGAGAGATCTATATGTCTCAGTTTCTGTATTTATAAGTCTCTAAAACATTAAGACAGTCTTTGAAGGAAGGGTGCTTCCTAAATGTTTGTTTTACAGTTCCCTTCCTGAATCCACTTCCGATGTGTTTCTTCTGAAGATAAACTTGCTGGAATGCTGCCCACACTTAACTTTGTGCATGCCAATGCAAATCTGATTATATGCATGTACAATGTATGTGCATGTATAATACATTTAAAAGGAACTAGACAGATATTTAATAATAGAAATAGAAATAGAAATAGAAATAGAAATAGAAATAGAAATAGAAATAGAAATAGAAATAGAAATAGAAACAGAATTGTGTGTGTTTTGAAATTTTTCCTGGTTGCTACTACCTGACTCTTAGTGTTACAGAATATTTGCCATTTTATATGTATTGAGAGTGTTTAACAAATGGTAAGTAAAAGTGTGGACCTGGATTATATCTCTGTAGGGAATAAAGAGGTCACAAAAGGGGGAAAAATCGATTCTGATTGCGTTGATGAGATTTCTTCTTATAAGTTTGTCAGAATATAGGTTTCTTTGCATTGGTTGGGGTTATGAAATTTTTTCCGCTGTTAGGGATCTAAAGAAGCCCAAGGCTCCTGCCCTCAGGAGCTTATGCCTTTGTTGTTGTGAGACTTTTATGCCTGTCTCTTTGCAGCAACTGGAATTTTCTTGTTTTCCATGGTGGGGGCAATCCTCAGGACTCATTTCATACCTCTTCAGTAATGATGCTTGGAAAAGCCAGTCCTTTTTTACGTTTGCTGTGATAAAAACAGATTCCGTATCATGGCTACCATAACCTGCTTACAGACCTAGCACCACTAAAAGCAAAATACTAGTCACCTTAAATCCCCACTATTTGTTCTGCTTTCTAGTTTGTCCAGATATTGTATGTTTTCCTCCTTCCTTCATTTCCCACAGAGCTGCAAGGCTGTTTTGAGACAATAGCAAACTTGAATTCAAATTTCTGACTAAAAGTTGACCTAAGTCATTGAAACCAGGTCAGTGACAGGTGAATGAAAGTCTCTGTCTTTCAGATACAGGGAGCTGTGATTTTAAGAGACATTATTCTCACGGCCACTAAAGTATATATTGCTGCTGGAAATATGAGTGGTTCTTTGTGTTAAGAGAGTAGCTTATTATCAAAGGAAAAGTACTTTTCCTTAATATGTAGTTACTACCATATTTTGTAGCTCCTCTTTCTGCTCCCCAAAGTCTATGTAAATAAAAGGAAAAATTCTAAATTGCTCTGTTGTTTCAAAATCCCCCCCCCTTTTTTTTGAGAAAAATAAAAAAAACTGTAGAGACCCAGTATTAAGAAGTCATGAATAATGAGTTTCTGTCAAATGAAATAACTCATATGCAATTATGTATAATGTAAAAGCATAAAGAAACAAAGGCAACTGAACAGCTTAGGTGATTTAAGTGGATTACAGAAAAGCCTTATCAAGGCTTTTCTGAAAGGCGAAAAAAAATTTCTATCTTCACCTCCAAACATTTTCTGTAAGTTTGCCTCCTTCATGTGCCAAAATCCTAACCCAATTACCTGCTGAAGTACTATCTTCTCTTCTACAGGATACCAAGTTCAAGGGTAGCACCTACATTTCCACATGTTGAGCTGTTAATAGTTAACCTTTATGTTAGAAATAAAAACAGTAGAGGAAGGAGCTATTTTGCTTGTCCACCTCTGTTTGCATTTTTAATCTCACTATTGTAAAAAATTATGATACTGACCTCCTAATACTTATGGTATTAGTCACTAAGCAAAAAGGGCAGATGAAAAATGGGAGAAAACTAATTGATTTTTAAAAATGTGGTCGACTTGAGGTTATGTATTTTGTTGAGTTATAGAGATCTAATAAGGTCATACATGAATAATGAATTAGAAGTACTCAGAATTCAAATGTTAAGAAAACTAATTTGGAAATTATTTACCTTCAGAATACAAAACCAGGTATTATTTTCCTAATTTGTTTGCATATTAGTGGGAAAAGGCTGACATTAAGAATTAACCATAGAAAAGAACTGAATACAGAGAAAAAGTGTGTATGAATTAGATGAGTACCGAGTTAACTTGTGCTGATTTAGAATAGACTATTTTGGGTCTATGTAGCCTGCAGGAGAGGAAGGGGCAAAAAGCCAATGATAACTTAGGTAAATCAGTAATTTTTTTCACTTCATATAAAGAAATATGGGCTTGTGTTCCTGAGCATAATACCACAACAAAAGAGGATGTTCATGAATACATTAGGAGAATTATGAGATGATTATGAGCATAGCTGAGATTTTACCAGGCACACTTTGGTATTCTCCTCCAGATGAGCCCAAACAGATGAGTCCTTTACAAAGACTGAAATCTAATATTTTGCAGTCAGATAACAGCTGAAGAGAAAGATTTAAATATTTCTCTTAGTTATTGAGTATATTCCACATCAGATGTCTCTCTCTGTATGGGGCTTTATCCCTGGGCAGATCTAGATGCCAGGCTTTACTTGTATTTTTAAGAACAGTACATGGCCTGCTATCTTTATCATACAGGCATACTTCAAATAAGTTCACCAGAAGGTGCATGTAATCTGTGTGAAAGTGCATGTTGCTGTGCCTCCTGGGGTCCCAGCTCTCCAGGCATCCACCATGGGCCTAGCCTGGAACATGTCATGGCTCCTAGGCACCTCATAAACCTGTGTGTCTTTCCTGCAGAAATTAGAGAAAAAGAACAAGGTAAAGTGCTGTATCCCAGGTCTCATCTTGAGATTCTGGAGGTGGAACATGACTGAAGAAGTGTGTACTTGCTCCAGGCAGTGGGAGAGTGTTCCTGGGCTGATATTTTATGGAGACTTAGAGAAATATGCATTGGTATTTTTCATGAGAGAAAGTAGAGAATAAAAAAGACTATTTCAGTTGAAAGGGACCTACAATGATCATCTAATCTGGCAACCTGACCAATTCAGGGCTGACCAAATTAAAACATGTAAGTAAAGACATTGTCTAAATGTCTCTTTAACAATGGTAGGCTTGGACACTTCTCTAGAAAGCCTTTTCCAAAGCTTCCTAGTGTTCAGTCTAAACCTTCCCTGGTGCAGCTTTCAACCATTGCACAGTAATTAAATGGTACCTTGTCCTCAAGCTTTTAATTTGATTTGGGAGAACTGCCTGTGGAATGAAGCATAATTTAACACTAAGTTCCGGTTAAAATATGTGGAGTAGAATTTACCAGACTTTGCTCAGGTTAGGACTTTCTAGAGTTAGATAACTAGCCCAAGCTCTAGACTGTCTCTTTAGTTTTAGATAGAATTGTTCAGTTCCAGAGGACAGTTGATTTTGTTCTAAGATAAGTCAGATGAATTGTCTTCTGGAAGTGCTTATGTCTCTGAAATAACCTAAAGGAAAACTACCATGACTAACTCAGCCCCTAGTGTTTAGATACTTAATGTTGAATAGGAAGCAACTGGCTTAGATAATTTAGTCACTTTGATGTGGTCTTCAGCAGGAAGACGACCATAAAAACCCATTAATTCTTTGTCAGTTTGGGAAGCTTTGGACTTTGACCACTATCAAATGCAATATAATCAAATAGGAGTCTAAAAAATGTTCATATTCTGAAGATACACAGCTATGAGCTAAATCAGTGACTCATACTATGATGAGCAACATGTCCAGTATCTACTACTCACTAAAAATTGGCAACAGTGTGTGTTCTTTAGGAATTTCTGGGGCAATACTAATGTTAATAATATAAATTAATAAAAAAAGAAGAATCAAATGCATAGCAGATATTAATAATTAACCTCTGAAAATTTCTAGAAAATGAAAGTGAGTAATGTTTTCCTACAAACAAGTGAAAGAAGTATTTTCAGCCAGGTTATAAAGAGCTGTTGTTTAGAAATGACCATTCAGCTTCTGGAATAGCTGAGCACCCACACTTTTAAGATGGGCTGAAGGAACTGCAATTGTTGCTCTGAAAACTGGCTGAGATTTTTTAACATGTGGAGGAAAGCACACTGCAGAACAGAAAGAAATCAATACCTAGTATATTACTATGTAACTATATGCCAAACCAATATCAGAAATAGAGTACTGCAATAAAATAAAATAAATATTACAAGGCCAGAGAGAAATAAAAGAGAAATATGACAGGGCCAAAAATAAATCTAAAATGAGTATATTCATCTACATTCCAAATCCAAATCTGCATTCCAAATCAATACCAGAGATAAACAACTAGTGTGAAAAGAACAGAAATATTGCCAGGATTGTGAGAAATCCATACTTAGAGTGTCTATAATTCAAAAACAATATAGGAGAGAGCCTGAAGTCAGTTGTTTGTAATATTCCAATTTATCTAATTTTACATTATGGCATCCAGAATTTAAAGAAACTCAAAATTGAATAAGATCCTTGGAAGAAGACAAAGTGTACTGTCCAAACACACCAACTGGCTGCACATGAAACCAAACTGTGTTCAGTATGTGCATCCCACTGCTCTCAATCAATGAGGTTTTGTTGCTACCTATAAATACTGCTTACATTTTTACCCTATCTCCTCTTTCTCACTTGCAGATGCTGAGTTGTTTCTAAATTAATTACAGCTGGTGAAAGGAGAGACAGTAATTTTATTCACGTTTCAATCTATAAAATATGCTGTTCATAACCCTTTCAGCGTAAGGAATGAAAGGATCTCTGTTCGGTACCTTTACATTTCAATGGGCTACTCAGATTCCCAGTATCAAGAGGCAGCATAAAGTGGTGACTCAACCCCTACCAGTGATGTCATAACTGCTGCTTGAGTAAGAAAACATAATGCGAGAGAGCTGAAATGTGTCCAGATATGAACGGAAAATGGCATTTTTCTTGAGCCTGACTTGGTGTTAGCAATGCAGGAATGTTAGTTGTTGGTCTGTACTTCTCCACATAAGCAATAGATCCATCGACTCTTTAAGTGTTACTGTTTTTTCTGCCAAAGTTAAAAATAAATACGTAGTAGTTTCTTCCCTCATGTCTTTGTTCCTCTTCCTCATCCGGGTTTTTCAGAAACAGCAGTAGTAATGATATGCAATTAGAAAAAGCAGAAATTCATCATCTAAATACAATGTATAGGCTATTCCAGGATGCTTCTGATAGGCCAGATGTGTGGTAGTTGGGGTCAGTGAGTGCTAATAAGGCAGTGTATTTCTCACATGACATGTTTTACAGTGTAAAACTGCTACTAACTTAGATCACATTAAAAAAATTGCCTTTTGTTTTGACTGCTGTGAAATGTGAAAATATTATAGGATGGGCCAATGATCTGCCATGTGTCAGGTACAGGAAGTGTTTTCCTAATATTATGTAAGGGCTTATATAATTGAAGAAATCACCTCGCTGTAAAACTGCTCTGTTCCCCTGCTCACTTCAGAGCCTCTCTGTATAGACTCCTTAGCTCCTACTTTAATTTCAAATGAAGATTTATAGGAATAATGTCCATATATACAGTGACCAGCAATACCTTGTGGTTCATAAAAATGATGGGATTACAATATAAGTGAGTGCACAGACTGTAGCAAAATATTACCCATGGAAAAGAGTGATTGCACTTGTGACAGCCTCTTTGTTGCTATGGTATCTCTTTCCATGCCTTTGGCTAATCTGTCACTAGGAGAAATTTGCAGCTGTCTCAGCATGTTTCTCATTGCTAACTCAGAGACCACTGTATCTAATCTGTCATTAAAAGAGCAGTAAGTGGTATGCACATATTTTCTAAGAATAAATACAAGTTTTAGGGGGCAAATGAGCTGGTAATGGAAATGTGATTACATTCTCTAGGGTCAAGCTGGATTTTTGTATTAATCAGTAATTATAGTTTTGATCTAGCATCACAGTTCTTTCATTTTAAAACTTTTTTTTTTTTGTAGGGCACCTAAACACTAATCTTTTGGGACACTTGGGCATTTTGATGAAAATAGTTAGCATGCCAGCCAACACATGTTAAAAGGAACCATCAGTATTCAAGGCTATGCAATTCACTGATTTTCCTAAAAATAGCCCTTATAGACCAAACTGGCTTCTTTAATGTGAAGCTGGTGTGCCTAGTTCTATCCTATGCAAAGCTGTGAGTCTCCATTTGACAGGAGTCTAGGCCTACAGCTTGATGATGTTCATTTGTGGTCATAGAAATCTAGACAATTCGTGGTCCTTTCCCCAAAAGCAAATGTACTCTAAAACACCTACAAAAGACTAGTTATGGAATAAAGGATTAAAGCAAGATGCGTTGCAGTGTGAAATGCTATAAGCAAAGTCATAGACAGAAAGGTCAGTAAAACTTGTTGGGCAGGTGAGGATAATCCAAACATTTGACTTCCAAGATATTTTCCATTTTCAAATTTTGTTTAGTTCTGTTCTGACATTGAGCCCTATGGATACTGAAATTAAGAATGAAAGTGAGTAACATCATAAGAGAGAATGGCTTAAAAGCAATATTCACAGGTACAGATCTTTTGAAAATAGGGAGCCTGATTATACATTATCTTGCTATATCTCTCTGTGAATACACTGAATCTGGTCTCAAGCTATTCAGAGGGGTAATCTAATTTTTTTTTTGTGAGCAGACACACTGTAAAAATCATGAGAAATGAAATCTTTTGCAATCCTTTCATCACACTCCCAGTGTTAGTAATATATGCTGTAGTTTATGAGTTTTTATCAGGGAATACTTTTTCCAAAGGTAAGACTGCAGCTAGGATGCATTGTAAAACACCATTTCAGCTTCTGCAGAACCTGAACATTGACAGAATTAATCTGAAATCAAATGAAAATATTTCTGCAATATTTAAAGAAAAATGCAAATAGATTTCAGTTGCATGTCATTAATTACTAATCAGTGATTTTTGCAACCATTACTTTCTTCCATGTGCAAATCCTCCAATTCACCTGTCCAGCCAAGATGTTTTCTGCCTTTGTCCCAAAAGATTCAACCTGTGATTTATTTTTTTTATTCTTCTGCCTTGTCCTTTGCTGGCATGTTTGAGATATTGACCTCATGTCTGAAGAATAAGTTTCTGCCTCTGTGATGGAAAATAAGAACAAGTTCTTAAGGCTGTTTGTTAATGACTGTTTTTTTTACTTCTCCATGGATTTCCACTTTCCCAGTGTCCTGACACCAAAATCAAAGATGTTTCCACTTCCATTTCCACCTTCATTCTGTCAGTCTCTTTGCCATTCACAGCTGTGCAAGAAGGGTTCTTTGAATATCTAGTAGGCTTTTAAAATTTTCTTGGAAAATTTTTGCAGCTTCTAATACCTCAGAAATTACCTTACAAGATGGTATTCAAATGCCAGTATCTTGTGAGTCACGCTGCCATGCTCTAAAACTCACTTCTACCTTGTCTCACCCTCCTTTTGAGTCTGTAGGGGCTTCTTTGGATCATTTCTGCAAGTCAGAAATGATACATTTCAGGTCAGAGAGACTGTGGTGTTCTGAAACCTCACATTATCTGCTGCCTAAGTAGCTGCAGGCAGAATTTTTGCCTCTTTCCCTGAGTATTTGGCACAGGCTTCACAAATTCTGCATCACTGCTTAGTTGCAGAAATGCATGAGGGAGTGAAAAAGTGGCCCTCAATTGTTCAAAAGGTAATACTTTCAATTCTTCAAAATAACATAGTTTTCTTGATTTATTTCCTTACTCATTAGGACTGATTATAGAAAACATCAGAAACACCCCCTTGTCACAGGTCTGCTTTTGTGCTTTCTAATAGGGAAGGAAATGGATAATAATCACTATCAAGTGGAGAGTCAGGCATTCAGAGCATTCTGAGCCTACACAATCACTGTTGGAAGAGTGAACAACCCTCAAACCAGTTGAAATCAGATTACTCAGATATTATTCCCTTGCACAGCAAAGTGAGCATGGTTGTAAATCAGAAATATTTCTCCCTAAGAATAATGAAGACAGTCCCATCCTTTGTGAGAACTCTTCAAAATGAAGAAAAATTTCAGGCAGGAATAAGTGGAAGATTGCTGCCTATGACTAAATTAATAAAGAAGACAACTAACATAGAGTTAATTTCCATGAGAATTCCAAAATTGTTCATATTTTTCATGACTTGTAGTTTATTCCTTTTTTCACCCCAGTGAACACCAAGCCAATTTCAGGAAAGACACTACTGCTGTGTATAGAGAAAGTAATCCCAAGGATTTTCCATGCTCTATAAAATGGACTCTGAGCTTTCTTCTATTGCATTACTAGAATACACAGATGACCCCTTCTCAGATCTTACAGTCCTGATTATCATCCATCACCTTTCATATCTGCAGTGATAAATGCCATAGAGCTCTGAAGTGCAGATTCTGGGTGAAGATAAAAAAATATCCAGTTCATCAGGGCTTATTTGTATGATGAAACCTGTAAAATTATGTTGGCAAGACCAAACACAAGTTTTTCTCCAGTTTATGAAGATCAATGGGAACTCAAGAAAACAATGGATTGTGTCTAACCAACATGTATCTACAAACTCAGTAGCAATAGATCTGAGAATTTTAATAGAGCTGCAGTTTTTTCTGTTCAGGTTGAAGAACGTCAGAAGATAAATTACTGATGCCAGCCAGAAGAACTTGTTTCTTCATCCTGAATTCAAGGCTTAGGAACCTGTTCCTGCCAAAGGAAGACCAAAGGACTTTATCTCTGCTCATGCTGCTTCTAATTCAGGCAAATGCACTCCAAAATCAGATTAGTTGTTCTAGAAATTAGAGATCTCTCTATCCTGACTCCTTGTCACCTTTTCAGAGTGACCCTGGAAAATGCAAATTTATCATTTTCAAGGCATCATTCCAATTCCACTTGCTAATAATTATTGTTCATCATCACCAAAGTACAAAAAAGGAACAGGAGACTTTCTTCTAGAATGCAACCTGACAAATTTGAAGCTTATTACTTGGAAAGCAAATTCCTTTTTCGAAGGTCATTCAGGAAATTGCCAGAGTCCTTTTTCTTTCTCGCAACCTTAAAGCACATCATTGGTACTTACATTCCTGAAATTGGAAGACAACGACCTCTTCTGAGCCTTTTGGTCTTTCCTTCATTACTTGAGATTTTAGAATGCCACTGTCTTATGGCAATTAGCTACTTTGATTCATTCATACTTACTTTGTCTTAGGTCACATTCTATTTAGAAGATAATGAGAAGATACAGACATGAAGACAACTGGACAGGTTCTATAAGAAAGCCAAATTAAACTGAATACCACAGCAGGTTCTCAGTTAAAACTCCTAGCATTTCTTTTTAGCTTTGACAGGGTACTTCTTTTCTGTGTACTGTGAAGTTCAAAAATAGTATCCAGATGATCCTGAGTACAGAGGTGTTATAGCTCATTGTAACTTTCACCTGGATGTCTCCATAATGCTCAAGCAAGAAAACATTTACTTATAAAACCGACAGTACTAGCTGTTCTTTTCATCTCTGACCAAGATGACTATAAATATTAGCTGGGAATCAGAAACCAAAATCTTGAGTATGTCTTAGTGAAAGAGACTTTATGCGTTATTTTCCTGGGAAATGAGAAATCCTTCTTATTGTTTATCTATGACAGCCTCTGGGTGAAAAGCCCTCAAGTCTTCCTTTTTCACAGCTCTATTAGGACTTGAGAAAACTTGACAGGGATCTTTCATATTCCTTCAAATCTGCCACCTTTCTTCTCCTTCTTATCTGCATTGGAGTAATGGCATGATGGGTACTCATACAGGAGAAAGCTAAAATTAGATTTCCTTAAAATAATTTTATATTCTCTGAATGGGTACCCACTACTTTGTCAGTACCCATTACTTAGGCTAAAATTTCTCCAAGCACAGAAAAGTCTTTTCTTCATGTGGAAATTCTAAATAGATGAAAAGAGAAAGGAAAATTATCAAAAGGTTTCAAGTTGATGACTGATTCATTGTTTTTAAGCATTTTTTTCCCTGCCTGGATATTGGTTCTGCTGTTTTCTAACTTGTTTTTTAGTTGTCTTATATTCCCTCAGCTGTGGCAGTACTCCTGGAGCCAAATGTGAGTGCACTTCCTCAAAATGCCAGCAGTGGAAGCTGGTAGGCAAGTGGGGAAAAATCACCAGAGGAATCTCTGAAGCTTGGGACAAAGGCAGAAAACACATCAGTACTGCACTAACAGAAGAGCAGGTACTCTTATAGAGAAGATAAAATTACAGGTAAGGAAATAATTTACATTTCTATTTTGAACTTTTCCAAATGGCTTATTACTCTCCATTCAAAATACCAGGAAAAAACCCTACAGCATAAAATTTGAAGAAGAAAAAGATCTCAAATTCGAGCAGCTTAGGCTACCTGATTTTTTTAGTGGGGATAATTTGAAGTTCAGTCTGACCCCATTTCTGGAAAAATATATTAAAAGATGAGAATCCTTTATACCTATTAGACAATTTAAAACCTCAATCTAGTTTTAAAACAAGGCTGGGTTTGGTTTTTTTAATTTGTTTTGCTTTTTCATATTTAGAATATAAACACAGGAAAGTGCTTGTTCTAGGTTTTCCTTTCCGATCAAAAACAGGCATAGGCTTTCCTTTAGGTAAATGAATTCAGATAAAGTCAAAGACAGAAGGACTCTATTCCCATCTCTCCATTTCCACTTCCTGACAGCTGAAAGGGTAACATGACTCTTTATTATGCTTCAGTTTCCTCATATGTTGAAAGGAAAGAGGTTGTTTTTATCTCCCACTTGGGATGATTAGGTGGGATAAGTGGTATAGAAGAGAAAAATTACATTTATGTAATTAATTGTCTTGCAGTCTTTTATGCCGCCATGCTGCAGTTCCACTATGGAGTTGTGATCAACATAAAAACCTCAAGAGGATATATCCTTGTCTGAATTGCTGCAGTTATTATCTGTTACAGAAAGCAGAAGAAGGTTTATGTTTAAGTCTTCTTTTAACATAAAACTGTTGTCTGAAAATGAAACATTGTGTTAAGTTAAAATAATTCTACCATAAACTCAGTTTTCTACAGAGTTACAGAAACATTGAGAAAACTAGGATATGTTCAATATAGTGGCATAACCTTTTGGAAGACAGTAATAATGAGTACATAGGAAAGACTAATGAATTGGATTTAGCCTTGATGTAACTCATATGTCTTCATCAGCTATTCATTATCACAATTGTCCCAATGAGTTGTACCAATTAATTTTATTGTGTAAACTATCCAGTTCAAGGAAACATGAACACAGGACCATATTAATTTGTTTCATAGTATTCAAATATGTAGAGGTTTTATTTAAGGAAGAAATTATTGGAGTTTTGAGTTTAATCTTGTATCTTTCTAATGAACTGCAGTATGATACTTAAGTTAGAAAGGTTAAGACAATAAAAGAAGAAAACTTAAAAAAATTTTGGTGATCTTTTGAGATGCTGTGCAACCCTTTTTAGAAGCAATCATTATCGGCAGGTCCAAAATCTACCTCAAATATCTAGATAAAGATCTGTCTGAATTGAATATTGTCTTTTGAAATGTGTAATGTGTCATCTGTTATTTTATGGTGTTTCCTGTAACCTTCTTTTTTTTTCTGCTTTAAACATATATGAGAAGAACACACTCAAAACTTTCATTTTGAAGGAATTGTCTTCTGACTTCTTGACTCCTTTCTGTACCACAGGTCTATGCATGGACTTATTCTCAAAGAACTTTTTGATTCCTGTTTTGTCATACTTAAATATTGCTGATATGCTTTTAAAAATGAGTGTAATCTATCAGTTGCTATTGCTTTTTGGTTTGAATTTGAATATGTTTGGGTATTTTGAAGACCATGCACTCTTCCTAAGAGAATTTTCTCTGATTCTGAAAGTTGTTTTTTCCTGTCATTTTGTATTTTTCCTTGTAAGTTTAAAAATATTCCAACTATCCCAGTTTTGTTTTCTGTAACTAATTTCATAACAGTGTAGTACTTGACATGTGTTTGTTTCTTAGGCAAACGTGTAAAATTCCTCAAGTCCGAATGGAGAAGTAGAGAAAGGAGGTTTCTGCTGTGCCTGATGACAATTTTTGTTTTTTCCACACACAAAAAATATTCTGGCTCCACGTTGGAGCACTAGTTGCGATGAATTCTAGTCTTGATCGGATTCTAAGGAAGGGCCAGAACGTTCGTTGAGGAATAAAGAGTCAAACCACTCCAGAAAATGTGTTCCAGCCCTGGTTTATTACTCACAGAGCAGCAGGTGTGTACAAATACAGGTTTACATAGTATTAACAGGAATTGTTGTACCTTACTCCTCATTGTACTTACTTAGTTTGCTGCAGACACAAAAGAATTGCTGGAGGGTGGTTGGAGAGACTCTGATGTGCTGCTAAGCAGCCTCAGAGTGTTACTTAAATGCTTCTAGGAGCTTTAAAATGTCTTTCTTCACACACTTGACTTTCAAAGGTAGACCCAGTCGGTAAACTTAAGTAACTCACTCTCGTGGGAAAACAACAGATGCTCTGGAGAACAGCACTTGGAAGAGAAGTTCATCTTAGTACATTCAGTCTGGTGTGGCATCTGTAGCTGAAAGCTCAGTATCCCATACCGAATTACTTAAATTTCAGAAAAAGATAAGAAATGCGTATTTCCATTATATTCCTAAAATAGGCTAGAAGTTGTCTATCTGTCTTAAAGCTGTGTTGAAGATGAAGACTTTTAGCATTTACAGGAACATATGCCATGCTCTAAGGTCCTACCTTTCAGATTATTTGATGTAAGGGTTTCCCCTTGGTCCCTTTGGTTTCCCCACAGCTCACTTTACATATGAAAGATTTCCAAAGCATTTTTTAGTTTCAATTACAATTTTTAACACTGATTGTCTAGATCTTCCCTTTACCACCAAAAATCTCCTGCTGAAATCCTTAAGAGCAGTGGGAAATAAAGGAAATAAAGTGGGAAATAAAGTGGGAAATAAAGGAAATAAAGGAGTACAGAGTTATATTTCAAGTGGCATTGCATGAAATAAATTTTCAAAATGTTTGTCTCTCTATAATGGAAGTCCTAAACACAGGAACTATCACAAATGCAGTTCCTATTAGTCACTATGCAATAAAAATATAAAAGAATTATAAGGTTTTAGAGTTTCATGGTTATCAAAGGCCTGGGAACCTTTTGAGTCATGTACTGAGAAATATTTTTTTTAATTATTAAAATGAGCTAGTCATAGCTCCTGAAGGACAAGCGTGAGGATCTAGAATTCTAAATTGCTTAATAATAGGCTTGGGAACGCGTTTAGGTTAATACTTTTCATACTGCAGTGCCTAAAATAAAACTAAAGGAACAATTTGAAGCTCTTGAGTCCTTAAATAAAAAGTTAGGTAGGGTCAAAATTTTATAAACAGGAATGAAACATTTGATGACTTGAAAATGTGTCTTCCAAAATGTAACCTTCTCTGAAGGTAATTGAATCCATATAGTTATCATCAAATATCTGTTTTTCAGACTGCTCACAAGTCACTCAAATTTTGCCTTTTGTCATTAGCCCAAGTCAAAGAGCTGTCTGTAATACTAAAACAAGGGCCTGTGTCCTAATTAATGGTTCTCTATTGCAGTTCCCTTGAAATGTACTTGAGTCACCTTCATTTCTCAGGCTTTTGAAATGGTTCCTCCTGCCTCCAGAAACTTAGTTATCTAGAAACAAACACCCAAATCCACACCTACCTACTGCAAAGGACATATGCATATAGGAGCCCTATTGCAGAAAGGTCCTTAACACCCTTTTGTCCACTTTCTCCAATTCACTGGAACATAAATTACAGGATTATCCATCTCTGACGAAATTGTGAACCTGTCTTTTGTTAACATTTGCAAAGTACTTTGGATTAGCATTGGTACAAGATAGTAGTATTAGAACAGATGCATTTTCCAAGCTTAGAAGTTGAACTATTTCAGTGAATGAACATGCACAAGTGGCAATGCAAACTGTCATTTGCTCTCATAAGCCATGTGTGAATGATAGTGCATGGCAAACACACTGTATGGATTTTAAAGTTCCAGGAAATACTGTGCTTCCATCTGTTCAAAAGATTCATTTCCAACATCAACATCAATCTCAAAGGGCATGAGTGGAAAAAATGCACTGGCAGATGTTTTTTCTGGTTATATGGGATCTTCTGTTTCTACATTGTAATATTTACATTAAGTTCTTACTACAACAAAGTTATTTATTTTATAGGAAGATATGACTGATATAGCCCTCGCAAGTTCATTCCTTTTTAGGAAAGGTTTGCTAAAGAATCACGTTGTTCACCATTTTGTTAATTTTTTGTGGTCTTTTGCATACAGTATAAGAAAGAATACAACAATAAGGACACAAAATGGACAGAAATATACTGCATACAAACAAGGGCAGTTTTAGTATGGGATCTCTGTCTTTTCTCCATGAAATGGAGGACAATCCATAGCTAGGCATTTCTTCAAGCCATTCCTTATGGCTTGTGTCACTCCCTGTATTTAGCTTATCTCATGTTGGTCATTAAATAAATTCGTGAGACCCCTTATATTTTTGCTTGAAATCCCCATACCATTTTTGTTTCCCACAGGCTTTTAATACTTCAGAGAAAAATAGAAGGGGTGTCAAGATGACTTTGTCTCATGAAATTCCACTTAGCTCAGGGTGAGCTATTAATTGCTTTCCCAAAAAAGAATTTCCTTTCTTCATCTTATGTATCTCAGGAAAAAAAGAAAAGGAAAAGATAGCCTGAGTATGCTTAGATGACATAGCCTATGGCCATACACAATCCTACATGGTTGGTGGAACAGTTCTAATTAAAAAGAAAACCTCCTCTATTAAGTATTTTCTGTTTCTTTGGAGAAAACCTAGAACAGAGGGTCCATCCATGTGGAATCATCTGTCAAGGCAAGAAATAGTGGCTTAAAAATTTTACCTTTTCTGCATTTGCCTTGATACATAGTCCTGTCTTCTCTCCAACTCTCCTCACCCACTAAGGTCTCTTCTTTACTATGCATGATGGAAAAGAGAGAGAATTAAATTGCAAGGGGGCATATAAAAAGGCAAGTTTCTAACTTTCAAGTGCTTGACTTTGCAAACTCAAGAGAAAGTTTTCAATATGGATTTTGTGTATGGTTTATGATAAACGCAGAAAAAACTCGAAAGCTGCCAGTCAAAAGATAGTAACGTACAAGTTGTGTTATGAAATGTTCCAGCACACACTTAATTTCAATATACCATATAATTTTGCCTATTTTATTCTAACATTATTAAATAATCATTAATTATGTACCTAATTTTGGATACGTAAGCTATTCCGTAGTTAGCTAATGATTTGTGATATATTTATTTCTCTGAAGAAACAGAAGACTTTTACTATAACCACTAATAGTGGTTCTGTAACTTTGATGCTTAGGTGCATGAATTTAGGGAGAAGTGCTTTACTGCTCAGGGAATATTCACTCAGCCATTCTTTACATCCTATAGTCTTGATTTTTCTTCCCTCCTCTTCTAAGGCAGAAGAAAGTCCTGAGTAAAAGTATCAGACTTGGTTTTTATTGAGAATCTATTCTAATGAAATAAACAATATTATCTGCTGTATTCATCCACTGCATGGATTTCACAAGTGAGGATGTTTTTCACCCATTGTGAGCAGCACTGGAATGGAGGTTGTCCAGAAAAATCTCTTGAGGCTGATAGCTTTCCTAATGTGATGTCATGAGATCTTTTCATCTCTGGTCCATTCTGCATTACCCTGGCAAAAATGTTTTACCCAAAGACTGAGTTTGCTCTGAACATTTAGTGAGCAGAATAATGTGGAAACCTTCAGGTGCATTTAATTATATATTGTTGTGTTAAAATAAAACAAGTGAGTCCACATACAATTACAGCAAATTTACAGCAGCCACTCACTAATTTAAATTAAAAAGTCTGCAACTGCAGAGTAATTATGCTTTAATTGCACATTTAGGACAAGAAAATGAAGAGAATCTAATGTGGTGCATTTATGATATAACAACGATGTGAAAAAATTTATTGCTATAAAGAGAGTAATTGTGTTCCAAGAATGAACAAATTAATTCAAATCAACACCTAGGATGCTAAAGGTTTCATGTACTTTTTTCATTTGTATTGTTAATTTTCCATACATATTAATTATTAACTGAAAACTTGATTTGCACCTATTCAGGGTGTTACAGTTCTCTAAGGATTTTAAAGATCAGACACATACTGTTATTGGTCCCTCTTTTCCTAGAAAGGCCTTTGGTACAATACCTTAATACCTTTCTTCCCAGACACTTAAATCAAATAGCATTTACTATATCCAAAATTAGGCATTTCTGGGAACACCATCACTAGGTATTAGCTAAAATTCCATTGCTTCTTTATGTAACTGCCTTTAATAACCAAGAGGTTTATTCACTCTCTGATGTGTATGGTGTACGGATAGATAACTTCCATTAGTGTTGATGTGCAATCTATGCTTGCACAGAACAAGTATTACCATCTTACACAGAGGCAAATGTGGACCATTGTATGTATATATAGGTATGTCAGTGACCTGAAATAGAGCAGAAATTTGAATGGCTATCTGCTTTTTTTCTTATTTTTATCACCTATTTAATTTATGTGAGAATGTATGTTGCTTTCATAGGGATATTTTCACCACAGGGTTGTAGCGCTATGTGGCAGGAGCAGATAGGCCTGCAGATTATGATTTTACTGGGGTTGTGACTGAAAATACATTTGCACTTCCAAACAGCCATGTAACTGAGTAGTCATGTATGTGCAAAAATACTGCTTTTGCTAGCTGTAGTTTATCACCTTAGCCCATGTGTGGCAGAGGTGGGTGTAATAGAAATAATACAGGGCAGGATAGTTCAGGTTGGAAGGGAACTCTGGAAATGCCATGCCCTGCCTCAAGCAGAGCCATCTAAAGCCAGTTGCCGAGGACCAGACAGCTTTTGAATATCTTCAGGAATGGAGCCCACAGTCTCCCTGGGCAATCTGTGGTAGTGCTCAGCCACCCTCACAGTAAAAAAACTTTTTTCTAGAGGGAACTCCCTGTGTTTGTTTGTTCTCATTGTTTCTTGTCCTGCTGCTGGGCACCACTTGAGAAGAGTCTGGCTCCATTTTCTTGGCACCCTTTCTTCACGTATTTGTACCCATTGATGAGATCCCCCCTGAGCTTTCTTTTCTCCAGGTTGAACAGTTCCGGTGCTCTCAGCCTTTCATCATATGAGATGCTCCTATGTCTCATTTGCCTTCGTGGCTCTTTACTGGAGAGACAGATAGGTAGACACAGATATAGATATATAGACATGTATCACAAATGAAGCTAATAAAAATCCAGCTGTGGATAGTATCAGAAGATGTGTAGTTTACATTGTGTAGCTCAGTGGCACCTGGTTCCATGAGTAGAATTCCACCTTGCTACAATAAAGCAAAAAATAAATAACAATAAGACGGTGCATCAGCCTTTTGAGCTTTGGTGCAGGGCACAGAAATATGTTGCCTGACTTTTGAATTAATTCTTTATTATTTTTTCAGGCAATCTTCCACTTTAGAAGGGGCCACATGGGGCTGTTTCCAACAGCAAGACCAAAGCAAAATAAAAGCAGTGTAATAAATAAGCCCATGTATCAAAAAAATCACAAAGCACAATTTTATTATTGCCTTAAGTGCAGTTCCTAGAAACAACTCTGTGGAGAAGGCAAACCGAAGTAATGAACTCCTTGAACAGTCTGTTTAATATTCCGTTTGTTCTACATTTATGCTCTGCAGAGCCGACAAGAGCTATATGCAAACAGTTTTGCTGAGGGCAAAAGAATGTTTCATCATTAAGGAGCATGACCCTTCTCTCTGTGATCAAAATGTAAAGCATATGCCCCTTGATGTCACAAAGTGTTGTGACCATTCCAGTGAGTTGTTCCTCAAGCCTTGGGAAGTTGTCCCCTGATACAGTTTGATATTAAAAGGTTATGTGATGATTAATTATATCCACTGACACAGCAGAAATATTCCTCGAAGTTATGTTTCTTTGATATGACAGATCTTTTTTTTTTTTAGAGTTTAAAATCTAAATCAGTTAGAGACAAAGTCCAATTATTGTGAAGTGCTTTGTCTCCCACTCTTTCTCTATGGTCCTTCTGTTTCACTCTTATTTCATGTTAGGCTGGGTGAAACAACTCTAAATTAAATCCTTGGCAGTTTTGTACTTTGTGAATAACAGGATCTCTATCTCTTGTTAATTTGTGCGTGAGTTTTGTTCTGTTTCTCCACTAAGTGATTATTGCTTGCTAAGATGCATTAAGCCTTTAACAGGACATTTCCTTTTCCAACCTAAATGATTCTATGACGTTATGGTTGTTTTGTAAAGAAGCACACAAAGAATGGAAGAATACAGCTCCAGTATCAGTCACTGTATAATCAATGGCTCACATTTTTAAAGCAAAGTTGTTACCATACAGAATTTTCAACAACAGAAAAAGAATAAAACAGAAAACAGGAATTTGTCTGTTCGTAATTCATGGTTTTATTATATTTTTAGGCATGGTCACATTTCAGTTTCTCCTTGTCAAATCCTATTCCCACAAAGCACTTAAACACACAATTTAAGTTGAGGAGCAATGCCATCTAATACCATTGGGTTTTACTCACTTATTTAAAAACAATTGAAAGAGCTTTGCTGGACAGAGATATTACATTTCAGTCTCAGTTTCCAGTACTTTGGAAGTAGATCCACTATTTTCCAGTTTTGATTTTCTGATTTTCTTTTTCTTTACAGGTAACTCGATAGCTAAAGACAAATCAAGCCAGTTTCAAGGCTGATAACATTAAATACAACACATAGGAATTTCACTCCTCCAGGCAATCCTTGAAGTGAAATTTTATACTGCTGGGGTGTATCCTTCAGAATCAATTGTTTCAATGAGAACCTGGCTTGTAATCAGCAACAGCCTTGAAATCAAAACCACTGGAAAGTTATTTTGAACTTCTGTGTCACAAATATTTCAACTGATTGAACTGTGTACACTTGTAAAATTGCACTTGCTGAGGAATTTGCAGCTGTAATCACGAGCTGATATTCTAAAGGTGCAGAAAAGCAGCAAACTTTTGGGTTCTCCGTTGCAGATCAGTGGCTTTTCATCCTGATGAAGTCAACCTCTGAAATGTATTGGATCCTTCATTCTAAAATGATCCCTGGTCCACTGTTCAGATTGCTGGTGGGACTGCACACTGCTTTAATTAAATTTCTGTTGCGGAAATTGTCCTTTGGCATGGCGCAGTTTTAGACATTTTTATTTGTGTTCTAATCTTGCAGCTCTCAAAGGTACATATTTCAACATCTTGAAGTTGCTTTGTTATAGGAATGGAATTATATATCCATTGTTAATAATTATTGTTGACAAGTAATAGTTATCTGAATACATCAGTCATATTAGAATGTATAGTCAGGTTGACATGTTTCCCTAAGGGTAACCAACTACTGCAGCCTAACAGTTAAAGAAAGTAGTGGTCAAAATTCAATTACCACTTCCATTATAAGGCATTTTATATCTTTAAGATATACATTTCCATTTAGTTTGAAGAAAATGGGTGTTCCCAATATGTACTTTACTTTTCTAACCTTTAATTCATTTAAATTCATCGTAAGCAGTTAATTACAGTATTTCATCCCTTTTTTATATAGGTAGGCAGGGATGTAAATGAGTTTTGCAATTATGATATTGGATGGTAATCATTCAGAATTTTTGTCTTTTTATTAAAAAATAAAATCTCTTGCTTGAACCCTCAGTACTGATGGATGCTTATGTAGTTGTCTGCTCAGTCTGTTTGCTATAAAGGAAAAAAGTCCTAGTGCTCTCCCAGATTTACACTTCATGGGTATTTTGCTTGCTTACAGTCATCCAATTCAGATCTGACCCTTGACAAAATTTCATTTTTTTTGTTTTGTATTGTTTTGTTAGAAATTCTTGAACTTTGCGATGTGCTGTTACATGAAAAAATCCTCAACATTTAAAGGCCTTAAACATCTTGGAGCTTTTTTCTAAGTTATTACAGAATGTATAATTTCATACTCCATTTAATGTATATTGTACCATCCATAACGTTGATGCAGAAGAAATTTGGCAATTCCTTTTAGTGACACTGCATAAACATACTGACTAGAGGGAGTTCTGAGTGTATGCTTTGGTGAATTGAAATGAAAGCCATACACAGTAAATGGTAGTCAAAAATACATGGAGGTAAGCTTATTTAAGTCCTGTGTGGTTACCAGACACAGCANAAAAAAAAAAAATAGAAGGAAACGATTTTATCATTACAAGCCATTGACATGGCTAGTTTAGTTATATATTCAGTTCCATGATGGATGAACACCTTGGAGTGCTCTGCCTGTCACTGTAGCCCCTGCTGTTCCAAAACCATTTCATTACGTCTGCTCTATTATTGCACAGGAGAGCTTAAATAAAATAAATGACTGTTGGGAATAAAATTGAGAAGTATATTCTATCATTCTGTGGAGAAATAAAAAAAAAATGTTGACAGAAAAAGATCTTATTTTCTGATTAAAACTTAATTAGAATAAACCATTTGTAGCAGAAACTAGGTATCTTGGTATTTTAGGATGGATTAATATTATATGGATTTGTGCTAACAGGTTCAGAATGGAAGGTAGCATCTTAAAGAGGTTGTCTGGGACAGTGCAGAGTGTAAATGTGCTGTTTTGTAAAATCTGAATATGGCCTCTATTTGGTTGAAAATCTATATAATGCTTCTCAATACTTGGTTTCTTTGTTTCCTTGTTCTTAAACAGCTCTGAAAATATTGTATTATATACAAGTGTAACACATGCATACCAATAAATGAAAATAAATGGATTTCCAAATATACTGAATAGATTATCTGCAGTAGATTAATGTTGTGATGATTCATAGCAAGTGAATAAAATTGTAATATAAAATAGAGTTCCCTGTATGGATGTGCACTTTGGAGATCTATTCTGTTTACTCATGGGACAAAATAATTTTTTAGCGAATAAGAATCTCAAAGGTTATATTAACTTTATATTTCTTCAGTACAGCTGAGAATATCTCCTACTACTTTGAAATGTCCTTTTTGAAAGGAACTGATACCTATGGCAAATTCTGGTGAGTGTGCTGTTGTTTTCAGGTCAGACTGAATAAAATTTTTTTTCTTCACAAAATGTGAATCCTGAAAAATTATCATTTAGATGTTTTAAGTAGCAACAAGACACGGTAGACAATCCTGAAAAAGTAATGTTTCAGGTTAATTTGTGGAACTGTTTAAAAGAAAAAGAAAAAAAAAAAGCCATTTTGTCAGATGTGTTTGTGCACCTTGAAGCAAGTTGGGAACCACAGTTTGGGCACCCACAGTGCAGGTTCAGTGCTCCTTTGAAAATGGAGTACAGGATCAGCTACGTGCATTCATGTTGTAGGCATGTGAATTGCTTCAAATAATCATTTATTCCTTTTATACTACTTTCTATATTATTTCATCTGGTTACAAAAGTGATCCAGCATTATGATCAGAGAGAAATCCATATTACCCTTTGAATTAAATAATCATCAAGAACTCTGAACTGCAGAATATGCATTCCAGTTTTGCAGTTCCAAGTGGCAGTGCATAGAGAGGGAAAGAAAAATCACTGCTTTGTTCACACCTTTCACAGTTAAATGTATTGGATCAGTTCAACAAAACACAAAAGGAAATCCTCATAAGAATCTTAATGAAAAAAATTCCATATCAGATCAAATAAATCTAAAACAGAGCTTAAAAAACATTCAAGTCTAGATTTTGGTTGTATCCGGTTTATTGGTCATAATGAATGTTAACCTTTAAAACAGCACTGCTGTAGATACTACTGTTACTACCTATAAATACACCTATTGTGCTATGTATTTTCAATTTTTGTATTTATCCTCTATCTTTTAAATCTTGTCTCCTTCAGCTCTGCCTAAAAGTGTTACTGGTGTAGCATTTCAGTACTTCACCAAACCAATGCAGCTCTGTTTTGTGTAGAATCTATATGCTTTAAGAGTGCATCAGATACATTTATTTTGAAAGTAAAAAATCTGATATAAAGTATTTTATTTTGTTAGATTTCATAAAAAAATATGCAGGGATTTTTTTGCTCATTGTAATTGCACAGCTGGCTTTTATAATTTCTAGGTAATGCATGGAAGTCTGTAACAACAAAACAGAAATATGTGATTGGCATCCTTTTCGGTTGATTTACTGTCTCCTCCTTCATGCCACAAATTTTACACGTCTGTTGTTAACCAAAATATTGGCAAAGAAAAGGAGCACAGTTTTGATTTGCAAGAGAAGTGTTGCCTTAATTTCTAGTTTCTTTTTGCCAAAAGTCAGATAGCTCTGCATCAAACCTGTCACACCTGAACAATCTCATGCCATTAAATGATTTCTCATGGATTCAGTGGTCTTAAATTGAATTACAAGAATTTCCTAATCACTTTATAACACAGTTTGTATCCTGATAAACTTTTCTGTTTATTCTTTCACAGAATGAGTGAGTATTTCCAGATTATATCTTTGATCTTGTTTCTGTAAGAGCTTATGTAACTTTTGTACGCTACTTTACAGTCAGTCATTATTTTAGCAAAAATATGGCTGGTATTTTTGTATCTTCTGTATTCATCTGTACTAAAGAAGAGGTAGTATACAAAAAGATTGAATTTCCCACAACTTTGTTTTGACAGATGAGATTACAAGTGTTGCCAATGTCTCTTTATCCAAAACTAACTTAAGACTGGTAGGAGGGCCACTGATGGTGACACTGGAATCTCCTGTATAAGGGAGTGACTGTTCTTTATCAGACTGCTGTGAATAGCATGCCAGGAGAGTCAAACCATTGTCGTATGGTTTCATCACCAGAGATGTAGGTTCTGGGGAAGTGGATCCAGCATACGAGCACAGGGGTACAGTCAGCATCCTGAACCTGAGGTTGTGGGGGTAACAGGAGGACCTTAGACCAGTTCTCTGGGTTGGAGGAAAGGCCTGTCTCGTGTCTCTGGGATTTGCTTCAAAGCCAGATGACAGAAATGGCAAGGCACCATGGTGATTTCAGTATGGTTTGGATAAAGCCTTCAGATGCAGATGAATATTCAGCATTTTGTTTAGAAAATTCTGAATGAGCAAATTCATTAAAGTTCACATGTCCCTATTCAAGTTAATAGTTAAAGAAATTACTCTCTATATTCACTCTTTCCTTGCAAGTATACAGGTCAACCTGTGTAGCAATTGCAAGCGAAATCCAGTTATTCCTTGATAATAGATTCTATTGATTAAATATCACTAATCCCATCAATATTAGCTGTGACTGAAAGACTAGAAATAAATCTGGCTTTCAGTTCTGAAAACCAGTTTATTGCCCAACTAAATTAAATAAATATTTTGTGTAATACAAATATTATTGCCTGTATGTAACCCTAACAGTAAAAGTTCAATATTAGCTCTTTAAATTATATTTATATTCATAACTGTAAAATGTAAAATTTGGTTTAGGTACTCTATAACAGCAGGGACATTCTTTTTTCTGCTAAAACACGGAGGTAACCTAAGGACACTGTAGTTCAGGATTTATGGCTTTCACTGCTTCAACTACACAGCTGGGAAAATAACACGTAAAAATACTTATGTTACTCACATTGCTGAGACATTTTTCTTGAGTATGAGGAATATGAAGAGTTGCAAGTTTACTCCATATGAGCATATTGGTTGAATCTCTTGATCTCTTTTCTCCTTACTGTCATAACATGACAGAAATTCTACTTGAATTCTCCAGCCTTGTGTCTTAGTACTTAAATCAGAACTTACAAAATGTACACTACTTTAGTCATTATGTCTCCATATAAAGTAGGTTTTTTCAGTCTGTTTCCTCCTTGTAATTAATTACCGATGCCTTGTCATATTTGGGCACAGAGAATATAATCCTTACTATTACTGATTTAGAGTTTGTGCATATTTTCGTTTTTCTTTTTATTTTTCCTTGGTCATTTTTTCCTGTCCCGCAATCCAGTTAGTTCTTACAAAACTCCAGTAATGATGAGAAAAGTTCTTTAATAAATAGTGGCCTGGAACTGAACGCATGAGGGAAGAGAGAGAAGTGATATGTTTCTATAATTCTATCTTAAAATAGTTTCCAGTTTAAACTATTCTTTCTAAATAAGCATTTAGAAAGCATTTTTAGAAGCCTTTCTAAATAGAAACCATTTTTTCCTAACTATAAATGGACTGTGTTTCAATATGCTCTCTGATCATAAAGCTGATGAAATGGTCCTCTCTGTGTGGCAGATTACCTCAGCAGAATTTACAAATGGAAGATGATGATTTTGCTAATGTCCATGGGCAGGTAGACATAATTTGGTCCCAGATGCTCTGCCTAATGTTCATGGCAAAAGTGACTCAAAAACAATGCCTCCATATGCTGTAATTGCTGGAATTATTTCTCAGGCATATTCCCTTGTCATCCCTCATATGTAGAACTCATTAGATTCCTAGTGGGAGAACATATGGAGAAGAGAGATGATGGAAAACATTATAAAACAGATTGTGTATTTAAATTCATATTGTAAAAGACCTCTGCGCACAGGCAAACTTAGCAGAGAAAGTTCAAACTCTTCCTTTCCACTTCATAAGGAAATTAACATTTATGGAGCTGTTATCTCAGTGCATTCAAATCCACTTCTAGATGGTGGGTTAAAACCTGGCTTTAGGGGTAAGAGTGGGAATTTTGCTGCTAATTTGATGTCAACTCTGTATTTTCTAGATTTTTCCAAATATTTGGTTAAACTTTAACTAAGGTCTTTTCACTAATAGGAATGACCAGAAGTTCCACCCATACAAGTCTGTTGGCAGGATCAGGCCTTTGGCTATGGGTTTGTGATTTCAGTGTCAACATAATCTCTTTGATGAATACCATGTTTCTGTTTCTCAAGAAATTGTCAATGTTTATTTCATCCACCTCAGCTGACTAATGGATGGGGATCATATGCAGTGCAGAGTTGTTTTAATGACTACTGAATATTGTTGATTAATTATTTATTCTCTATAATAGTTAAATATAGCAAAAAAATAAGCTAATCATACATTAATTCAAAGTATTATACACCAATGCTTGTATGCTTTTTTAGTTACACTTAGGACTCCTTCCTGTTTTATGGTAATTTTTTTTTCTGTTATTTTTTACTCAAGACTGACCATGAAACTGGTTTCAACAAGGAGCATTTGGGGTACTGTAAAGTGTCCCTGCAGTAGAGGTGGGCACTAGCAGAAGCTACCCATTAGAGAGGTGGGAGGTGGATAGACTCATGTCTACGACCTTACTGCAGTGGCTGGTAAAATATGGCCTATCACCCAGAGAAAGCGTAGAAAGCGTTTCTAGATAAACACTTCTGCAGGCATCACTGTTGCCCAGCTCCCAAAGGAACAATTCTGACAGGGTGTCTCTCATTACATGGAGCCGAATCAAATGTTGTACCTACATCAAAAGAGAAGGACATAGAGAAGCTGTGTGGGCATCTATTACAGTGTGGCTCTACAGGCCTAAAAAATGTCTGATATGTTCACAGGATGTCCATCTAGGTCACTGCCTTTTTAAAAGAAGACAGAACATAGCTGTTTAGGTAGTATTTGCAGTAGAGTTGTGTGTGTATTTTCTGGCCGATATGCATTCCTAAAGCCAAGATTTGGAGTCATATTGTGAGAGAGGGCCTCTCAGATCCAACCCTTCTCCTTTGCTGCTGGAAATGGACTGAATTATACTGTTCTTCTAAGCCAGAGTCACGCAGTGTACTGCTGGCAAGCTGCGCCACTTGGCCTGCACCTTTCAGAGCAGAATAGTTACTCTGACAAGCCTCAGCAGAAAGCAAAATGTGCATTATAACACATGCTTTGTCTTAATACTGACAACCTTGATTGTTCTCTATGTTTGGGGTTTTTTTTTCAGAAAAACTGTTTATTATTAAGTGAAAATTTAAAATTTTTTATTTTGCACCAGTCTGAACAATACACTTAAAAGATATATTTTGCAGCTTCTTATATGTTTCTCCTATTACAATTTATTCATTTGTACTATATATGTATTAGTCTCTCTGTCAGCTGCTGGTGGCACCTTTTAAAACAGAGTCATCCATTAGTGATTTTTTTAATCACTGCTGGAAACTGGTCATTGGGTGGTAAGTCTTTCATCAGCATGTTGTGGTTTTTTCATTCTGTCAGTACGTGCATGAGAAACCAGATGATGAAACAGTAAAAGAGCCTTGAAGACGTACTGATTTAATTAATCTCAGGCAAATAGACCTTGATTAGTGAAGGAAGTTATAGCTCCTATGTGTAAGATTGTGTTCCATCATTCAGAATATCCAGCCCTCTGCTTTGATTCAAATTTGATTATACAGAAATTTGGGCAGTAGTAATATTGATATAAAAGATTATTAGTGACTTGAAAGATGGATCCTTAAGTATTGATGTATGCGATCAAGTATCCAGCACATTTCAATCCAGGGCTTTACCTAATACTCCTAATGGATAAGGAAAGTTGCAAGTATTTCCCACATTTTTATGTCCTTGGAAGGAAATACAGACACACCAGAAGACTGGCGGCTGAAGTGCTCACTGTACTTCAGTTAATGATGTGTTTATTGCTCAAGTCCATACAGCTTGGGTCTTACCTCGCCTTTTGTTAAAGCATGTAACATAAGGACCTTAAACCAATCGATTTCTGTAATTAGCAGTTCTGAAAGGAAACACAAAAGCAAGTTCAAGGCTGCTTATGCCTAGGTTAACTCCACTGTCTTTTGTAAAGTTATTCTCCAGGTAAATCTAGTCTTAACATTCTAGATAAATAGTTCAGAAAATTAAGCTGCAGTTAATTTGAAGAGCTACATTAAAGGGCACATGAAACTTCAAAGGCTTGGGTAAGAATAAAATAAAGATGACAGAAAATTTAGGTTTCTTTTATTCTTTCACCAGATATCATATTGCCATATAATTGTGGGAATAATGGTCCTGGTCCCACCTCCAACAGAGAAATATGTGAAATTCAGTCCTGCTCTTATTCCTGCCATAAAATACATACCGAAGGTGGTTTAGGAATGTCATTTGGCACAAAACTTTTCCTCTCAAAACCCCAGTGTAAGGTCCCTGTTCCATGCCTGTGGGCCTTAAATCCTGAAAATAGAGCTTTCTGAGAACTTTGCTGATGACTAAAGCTTCTTCTGGACTTCTTCTGAGGTTTACATTTCATACTGACTACCTGTACCAGCTGTTCCGAAAACTGTATCATTGGTTCAAAGTCCTGCATCTCCTCACTTTTTTGTTGATCAATATAGTAAAAAATATGCTTTGTAAATATTGTCTTTAAATTTGATGTATCTGATAATTTGCAGCAATTCCAAAATGGTACTTCTTACTTTGTTTCAAACTTGTAAATGATTCAAATATCACGAGTAGTAATAAACTCAGTCAAATCATTCACAATAAAGAACTGTGATGCCTTAAGCTACTTTTTACCAGTCAGAATATTGTCAAGGTGACCTTTCATGCTGTTTCAATTGCATAGCCTTGCCATTATTTAACTATTGGAATGATGGAAAGCTTGCGCTTTGCTATTTGAGTGGCAACATTTCTAGGCATGGGGACCTGAAGGAATGGAACCATTGAGAGGCTATAATTAATGTGCCACATTAAGGAGTTAAGGATAAGCAGCCAAAGAAAGACTAAACCTGGTGGAGCAAAGCAGCTGCAGTCTAGTCTTGAAAACTAAAAATCCATTTGCAATGCTTTCTAGAATCCTAATATCTGCTGCTGGTGTCAAGTCATTAACAATAATTCATTTTTCCTGCACTGTGTCTCGACTATCCGTTGTTGAAATGAACATGAAAAATGAAGCTTCTGGACTGCTATTAAAGCTCCTCTCAAATTTAAATATTAATGAGATAAATGCCATTTTATATTATTACCTTATATTTTAAAAGGAGAAAATAATTTCTGTTTGTTTTAAAATCTTTGCATACGTATTTATACAAATAGAAGTAATTAGAAAAAAATAGTAATAATAGTAAAAATCTGTCCATTACAACGTTAAAATGTAATTGTTTCATGACTGTATGATTAGACGTATTCTGTCTACACGAAGCTTGACTCATGTTGACAGAGAGCAAAATCATTATGAAGATGTGGCTGTTGAAAAACCTTTTGTCTTCACAATGCTATTGGAGGAGGCTGAACATCACAGACTGTGGGAGCTGTGTAAAAAGCAGAACAGAAGAAGGTTTTTTTTTTCCCTGAGTAGTTAGGTGATTTATATACATGACTCTCATTAACATTAATGGAAGTTATCTGCCTCATTTTTTATGGGCCTGATGTGAAGTTAATGGCAGTCTTCCCATTGTCTCTAGTGGGCTGTGGATCAACCACTAAGTGCACAAATGGGTTTGGTTGAAATATTGGTGCTTGTAGAATGGTGCTTGCTTAGAATTTCAACATGCTTCATCCACAGTTACAACAAAAAATGCTATGTGAATGCCTAAGTGTCTGAGCTGAGGAGCTTAATGTTGCAGAGTGTGCTGATCTGTGGCACTGTGGGGCATCCATGTGGCAGACTGAAGAGATGCCTGAGCCAGCTTGCAATGAGCTGGTGTGAGCAGGAGCAATAATCTGCCCAGCAGCATGAGCTGACTCACTTTTCAGAGATTTGAACTGGAGTAGGTGTAATGGAGTTTGTGGTCCAGACTACAGGAAGAGGGAGTTGTGGTGCCATGCGATGCTGTACTTCTATCAACATATGGTAATATGCATATGGTAATGAGCAATCCCACTTTATTGAAGTCCAGCCTGAGATCTGCCTCTGTGCTGAGTTCTCCTCTGCTTTTGATTGTTTTTCTTGTGTTTTGTCTTGGGTTTTTAATTTTTTTTTTAACAGAGGAATCATATTTTCATTGCAGTAAACCTTTCACTGATTTATGAACGCTTTGCAGTTTTAACAAAACTAGATTCTGCTGCTTTTTCTTCTGTGAGGAAGGGAAGGAAAACTGATATCACCAGCAGAATGTTCACATCTGTCCTGCGACAGAGTTCATTTTCTTCTTAGTAGCTGGTACAGCACTGTGTTTTGTATTTAGTATGAGAATAATATTGATAACTCACTGGTACTTTGCTTGTATGTAAGTGGTTTGTAAGCCAAGGACTCCCGTGCTCTGCCAGTGAGGAGCTGGGAGGGAGGCACGGCCAGGACGGCTGACCCTAACTGGCCAAAGGGATATTCCATACCGCAGAACATCAAGCTCTGTATATAAACTGGGGGGAGATGGCTGGGAGGGGTGATCACTGGGATGAGCATTGGCAAATAGGTGGTGAGAAATTGTGTTTTGAGGCACTGGTTTCTCTTGGGTTTTATTTTCCTCTTTTTTTTTTTTTTTTTCATTACTATTATTGTTATTATTATCATCATCACCATCATCTAAATTTGTTTCAACTATTAAACTGTTCTTATCTTAACCCACTTTTTCCTGACTCCCATCCCCATTCCCTGGGGGGTAAGTGAGCAGCTGCACAGGACTTAGCTGCTGGCTGGGGTTTTATCACAGCAGCATGCATGTTCCTTATTGTGAGCCAATCACCATAGGGACAGATGATCAGCCTTGCTGTCAGTGAAGAACATTTCTCACCACACACAGACAAGTCAGCACAAAATAGCTTTCCTGTGGATTGGAACTTCTCTTATAGTTAATCAAGTTCATGCTAAAGTATTCCCAGTTGTGCCAGGTTTCTCCTTATCACAATGTCACATTGGTATATGCATAAAAAACTGGCCTCTGGAAGAACTTGTATGTTGAAGCTGAGCTTCTAGTAAGATTAGGGGAAGCTAGATCCTGAGGGCTTTAACACACAAAAGGTTTCTGCTCCTACTCTGCCAGATATGGCCACCGATGGTCTCAATTCCAGGTCCGGGCTGTAGAAAGGCTGGGCATGTACTTTGAAGATATAAATGTACACACAATACGACACAGATGAGAGACTGGCTCTGTTATCAGCACCCATTAAAGCACACAAAGCGTGCACGGGGTCACAAGCAACACAGACCAGCCAATCATGTCCTCTTCTCTGCCTGATCAAGATTAAAACCTATTCACCAATACAGTTTGCTGCAGCCGAAATGTGCAACCAAATGCAGTTAATTTCCACTTCATACTGAGATTCTGCTATGGTCTTTCTGTCTGCATGATATTATGAAATGTCTGCTATTGCAGATGCATTGGTTTTTCCTCCGCTCTGGGTTCCTCACAAAGTTTCAAAATATGAGCTGAGAGAAGCAGGGAACATGATATTGGCAATCTATCATGTAGGGAACAAGTAAGTACTGAAATGTGGGATTTACTAGCTACATTCACAGATTTTAGGGGATGCACAGCTGGAGTAATTGTAGGAGGAACAGAAAAAATACTCCCTGCTTGTTCAGCTCTGCAACAGCTCTACACCATGCATAACAGAAAAGGTAGATGTAGGGAAGAAAACAGAGATCAGTGCCATTCAGTTTGCCTGTAGGATGTTTTACAATGTTGTTTACAAGCTGTGGTTTGGTACTTTTGCTTCAATTAACTTTCTATTTTCCTTTTTCTTTCTTACTTATTTTTAGATTAAGCATTGTTTGATGATTTAAAAAAACCACTTTCTTACCTTGTTAGCAATCACAAGTTGGACTGCACTGCTCTGGAATTTTTTATTGCACATAATTCTAAGTCTAATAAAGTTCTGCATTTTTATTAAGGACTTGTTTTCTGCTTAATTGTAAGGAAATGAGAAACCACAGCAATGCCAGAAGGTTTTATTAAAGTATCAAAAATCAGCAAGCAATACACACAAGACAATTAAATAGCACTCTATGTCCCTGAAGCAAAAAGCATAGAGGCTTGCACTTCAATTGATAGTTTCTTTGACAAAGAAATCAACCCTTATACAGTCATACCCATAAAATTTATCAGATGCAATATACTAAGTGCAGATTAGCAGTCCTTTTACCTCAGCAATAAAAAAATTAAACATACAATTCTTTAAAAACCTGATGTCAATACCGCAGGTTTTAAGTTATTTCCATTAAAATATGTGCATTTGCAATCAATGATTGCACCATGTGTGCTATAGGCATCAGCATTCAGAGGGTGCCAGAGTTTTCTTGCCTGCATTCATGCAGGGACTGTACTGCTTCTAGGATTCGTTGTAGAGGCTGTGAATGTGCTGTGGAGTACATTGAATTATGTGAAGCCCTCTCCACAAGAAAAATTGCTATCCTCGGCACTGCAGGTGCTTCTTTGGTGCCTAAGAACAGGTGCAGACCCTCTGAAAGGTGTTTGGATATGATTAACACTGTAGCTTACAGAAAGCTCTTCCAATGGATCCTGCTTTTGACAGCAGAGACACAGAACTGATGAGTGTGGTTAGCCAACAAAAATCCCTATCACACTAACAGGACTCCTTCCCCACTGTGCACCATGTAACTATTCTTCGTACAGTTCCATGAGTTGTGTGCAAATCTGGGATGGTTCTGAAGGCATTCCTGCACAAGATTCTTGTGAGAATCAGTACGGATTTTTGGGTGCAGGTACTCAGTGCTATGGGTTTTTTTAGACAAATTTATAAGGAGGAGAGAGAAGTATTTTGCTCACTGTCTGTGTGTTGGATGTAGTTCCAGCAATCCTTTCCTGGGCCAGAGAAAATCCTACCATAGAGCTAATAACCAATACCAGTTAGACTAATTCCTTGCAGTTTGGTGCTGAATCAGGAAGTGCTTTCCATTTCATGGGGATTTTTTCCCCCAGTGGACCTTACAAATCTGTTCAGTCTTTCACTCATTTCTATTGGAGGAATGTTTGTATTTCAAAGTCATCACCATTAAACATGTTGTGTTGGCAGCTTCATCAAAAAGGATAAGGGTAGAATGATCACAAAGTATTTGATCCTCACTTTCAAGATGACCCTTTATTGTAGGACAGAAGTATGTAGTGTAATCTGTGGATACTATTTTTCAAGGTAAATTTTACTTAGCTCTTCAGAGAATTTGGAGACTTTTTTAGATTCCAGAACTGTTAATAATCAGCTGTATAACTAAAAGCATGAAGGCAGAATTGCTTAAAATGCTCAGCAAACAAATGGGTATTTTTTATGGTTACATCACCACTATAATCTATCCTTCATGGAACCATGAGAAATGAGGCCTAAAGTCTGTTCATTTGCCCCTGCAATGTTTAATCTCCTCAGTCTACAAGATGAAATTAACCAGTGTAACCTAATATATGTTAGAAATGGAAAATACTAATGAAAGGTATTAACAATTATCACATCTGAGCAAAAAACAAAATATGTGCCATTATTTGATCCACTTTTATTAAATACAAATTTTATATTTGCTAAAGATTAGCTTCCAGAAAGATGAGAAGTTGTTTAATTTGACAGGATTTGAGACACATGCAGCGCATTCTGATTGGATGTTAGCATATAAAGACCAGAAACCGGTGCAGAAAATAGACTCATGGTAAACATCCACCTCTATTTAGTGTTCAGTGTGTGCATGCTCAAGTATTTTTAGATCTCTATTCTGTATTTGTTTTTGAAAACCAAATTGTAGTAATATATGATATGTAGTAATATGTAATATGCTCAGAAGAAGGGAAATAAGAATGACTCATTGGTATAAAAACACGAGTGTTTATGCCATAATAACATTTCTTACCGTAATGTGAAAATTCTTTACCACTATAACCAACTTGCTGAGATGGCAACTAAGATTATAAGGAAGAGTTTATACAAATTTTTATATGACTTTTCAAGAAAGGTAGTATATTTAGCTTTTCTTGGTTCATGCATGTCTGCCATACAGTAAAAAATGTTTCATAGTTCTTAATTGCCATGGGCATAACTTAAATGGAAAGAACAACCTTGTTCTCAGGACAAATCTCCCACGCCCATAAAACCCTGCTTAACTCTATTTTACTTTTAACATATTTACTCTTCAATAGTTTCCTGCCCTCACAGAGCAAGCATGACATTTGAACATTCCACCAGTTGCTGTGTGTTCAGCATAGTGAGAATTTCCCTCAGTATTATGAATGACCACTTTTAAAGGGCATCAACTGCTTGCCTGAATGGAAATCAAGATCTTGTTCACAGTTAAGCTTTCTTGTTGTTCATGTCAACACTTTTAACACTCTGTTTATTGAAGGGATGTCTTTTTTTCAGTAATTGTTCTGATTTCTCCCAATTCTTGCATTATTTGGTATCTTTTGCATTCTCTTCCATATTTACAGAAAATTTTAAGGTAGGGGTGAAGGAACTTGGAGTGAGAATATGACCCATCACAGGTAGTTAACTAAATTAAACAGGGACAGTGGGAAGAGAGTTTAAACTACATCCAGGATTTATTCAGGTGCAATGAGATGTTTACAACTTTTAATTTTTACATTCTATTGCTGGAAGCTTCCAAGCACACCTCCAGTTTGTATTTATCAGCTGACTTTATGCACTGTTTCAGAGCCATTATTGTGAACTTCCCTTTCCATGCATTACATGAAATAGGGTGCCATGAGAGGTGACAATTCTGCCTTCACGTCTTTCTGCCAATGTAAATCTCCTTGGCAGAGGCAGAATTCTCATCAGTTATCAATTACACCCTTCACGCAGCTTGAACAGGTGAAAGTGGGTTTTGCTGACAGAAAAGTCCATCTCAGAAAGTCACAATGAATTACAAAAAAAAAAAAAAAAATACAAACATCATCTTGCAGCAACTCTGTTATGGCAACCTAGAAAAACCAAGTACATCAAGAGTCTGCTTAGAGACAATTGTCAAGAAAGGAGCTATTGGTACAAGTCCAAGATCTGTTGTCTCATCCCTGCAGGCTAAAGAGGCTGACAGCTCCTCTGAGTGAATGACTCCTCCCTGAAACTCACCCTCTTCTTGTGTCATAGTTTGATGATATTTATACTGACAGATGTCGCAAAATGACATTCTAAAATGATTTGGGTTCAGGCTCAATGGAATGTTTGGTTTGATCTCAAAAGTTCTTGAGGTAAAACCACCCCAAACTTCTATGCCATGCATTTATCCACAGTTGAAACTGACAGCCTGCAGAAAGAGACATCTGCAGATATGATACGTTTACAAACTTATCAGAACATGTCCACTGCCTTGACTGCTTTCAGATATGCAAATGAACTTTTTGATGTACAAAGTTTCTTAGGATCACAGAATCACAGAACAATTCAGGCTGAAAGAAACTTCAGGAGGGCTCTACTGCAACCTCTGACACAAAGCAAGGTTGTCTCTCAGATCAGACCAGGTTATTCAGGGTTATTTATCCAGACTAGTTTTAAAAATCTCAAAGGATGGAGACTGCACAACTGTTTAAATAAAGCTTTCACTGGTGTTTTCTTAAGGAGTCTAACTAGAAAAAAAGGGGTATCTTAATGGAGGGAAGATTAGTATTGGGAAAGTGTCTGACAAAACGGACTTGACATGTTTTCCCTATTCTGTTGCTCAAAACATCCATTTCTATTACTCCTTCCTTTTGTTTGTCTTCCTCTTGTGCAGACTTCTCTTCCATTACGTACAAAATTCTATGAAGTGCCATAGCATGAGGCATGCATAAATTGGCGAATGTCTGACAGGCTTGCTTTGTTATGAACTGTGGGGCACCTCCCCTGTTGTACAGATATCACAGTCTTTTGGTTTCTTTGCAAGTAATGGTTGAAAAATTTTATTTTATCCAAAGTTGTTTTGCCAATCCCCATCAAATTTGTGATGAGTGAGTGACACTACCAAACACTAGTTTGAGCTTCTCCCCACTGTGTGTTTTGGCAACCTTTAATTAGATATTTTTTAGTTATGAGGAAGAAAATCTTTACTATGAGAGTTGTGAGACATGGGAACAGATTTCCCAGAGAGCTTGTGGATGTTCCATCCCTGCAAGTGTTCAAGGCCTCATTGGAATGGGCTTTGAACAACCTGGTCTAGTGGAACACATCTCTGCCCATGGCAGTGGAGTTGGAATTAGGTGTCCTTTTAGGTCCTTTTCAACCCAAAACATTATTTTCTATGATTCTATAACTGTTCTCAGTGAGATAGATTTTTCAGAACCAAACCAAGTCCCTAAATATTAATCTGTTTTCTTATCATTTTATTGAAGAACCCTCTCCCACAATTTCAGAGTCTTCCTCAATTTTCTGCAGATTTCTCTCCTTAAAATTCTGAATGGGCTTCTCTCCTGCCTAATTAACTACCTCCTTCCCATCTCTGAATGTAATTTCCAGTCACTGACTGCCTTGTCCTAGCTGAACTGTGTGGTTAAAGATGGTCTACACACCCAAAAGGAACAAAGAACATAAAAGCACAGCAGGGTTGGCTGCAAGGAATCATGGGAAGCACAAATATATCTCTCTCTTTCTCTCTCTCTCTCTCTTTCTGTCTGAGATAAAGATATATATGTACATTTTCACTGTTGGTATTCCACTCTGCTCAGTCAGAGGGGGGAGCAGGACGAGGCTGTTGTGCTGCATGTGTTTGTGAGTGCTGTGTATGTTACCTGAATGGCCAGCTGCATACATTTCATAGTATGTACAATGCATACAAGTGCTCTGTACATGCCCGCTAAGAACCCGTGCTCAGCCTCGTTACTGGCTGAACCCAGGTTTTGCTCATGCAGCATCCTCCAGCCCTTGAGCTGCTGAATCTGGCCTGATTTCTCCTGACATTCTGCCTTTTACTCTGGGCTTAACTTGGGAGTTGATAGCTACATTTTTCTGACAACTTTCTGGTTTCTTCATTGTGATGATGTGTTTAAAATTCTTTAAAATGTGGGTCTTTCTCCACTGGTAACTATAAATAGAACAAGTCCTGATACAAGAAAAGAAACAGTCTGATTTAGCAGCAATTATAATCTCTGCCTTCTCTGCCACCACTCCTGCCCCCTCCATTAGAAGCAATTACCTTACTGCTTTTCTCTCTCTATTTATCTATCCATCTATCCGTGAATCCTTAGCAAGTAATTAGACCTTGTGCTGTCGTGTCAGATTGCAGCCCAAAGTAGAAAAAAAAATAGTCGAGGAAAGATAAATTCACTGCTAAAACTCCTAAGAAACATTCTAGTTCTTATTCATGAGTTTTAGGGGGTCATCACTCTGTCCTAGTCAGATGTTAGGAGAGAATATTAAAAAAAAATTTAAAAAAAGTAGAAATAATACTTGTCTGCAATGGAAATATGCTGTGAAATGTGGAAATGATGCCTCCAGCAATGGAAAACCAAAATGGAAGACGAAATATAAGCTTACCCTAAAATCTCTGAACACAAACACAGCTGAACAGTCAGCTTTGCAGGTTATCTGTATCTGGTGGGATTTGGTCTGAATATTTTCCAGCATTTATTTGATTCTTACCTGAAAAAGAAATTGAAGGCTCCTTTTGACATTCTCTGCACTCAAAGTTTCAATGCTTCATGTAGTTTATGGCATACAGGGTGATGTGATGGATACCATTCCGCCAGCTTCATCTTCCAATGTAAACACGGGTGTATGATTTCCAGCTGAAATTCTCTGCTTACTGAGCCAACTGAGAAAATCAGTCATTGCCATCTACCTGAAGTCTTGTAAAAGACTTCACTCAAGTGCCACAAATGACCTAAGTTTCTTCTGTGAGAATGCATCACTTGTTTATGATACTCTGAGAGCGAGGTAGCATTAAAAAAGCAGAAATCAGCTGAGAAGTATGATTTGAACTGATATGATTTTGGAGCTGATTTAGAATAACTTCCTGATAACAGACTGTATTCTTATCCGTATCTTGCATATTTTAAGGATTATGCATGTTATCAAGTATCTGGTCCTAAAAGTGGCAGATCAATTTATGCTCATAAACGTATCAGTGAATAAATCATGCACTGAACTAAATCTCATCAGTAATGTCTAGCTGCTCTTTCTCAAAGGCAGATGAATTTGCATACTACAGTCACAGAATTATTAAGAAAAGCTGTAAGAAATCAGAATTTAGGTGGAGAAGTAGGCTGTTTCAGTTTTAATTCATGCAGATACTAGTTTGCTGGTAATATGAAAGAATTTTGTCTAGTTTTTTTTTTTTTTCTAACCAACTGTCAAGGAAAAGACCTACTCAGGACGAGTCAGCTGAGCCATGAAGATTGTGACAGACCATGGAGTAGCAATGACAGATTGGATCTCGCCTTTCTTTTTGATTTTTTCAATCTAAAAGTACTCTCTTCTTTTATTGACTTATATCTTTCTGAAAGTGTGTGGCTGAAAACTGGACTCCAGTGCCTGCCTCTCTAGTGCCTTGGACAGCAGGGTGGCTGCCTTCTGTTTCTTATATGCTATATTCTTAATGATATAACCTTTCTTTGCAAGGGCAGCACACTGTTGACTTGTATCCAGTTTTACAGCATTTATATTCCTCAGATCCTTTTTTGCAGCGTAGCTATCTAGTCTCCTGCTTGCATTGTTATATGCATGCACTTGAGTTTCCTGCAGTACTTTATAGATGTTGTTATTGAATTTTGCTGCACTGATCTGAGCCCATTGTCCAATTTATCAAAATTATTTTGAATTCTAAACACACACTCCAAAGTGCTTGAAGGCCCTTCCAGCTCAATTATCTACAAATATTATATATTTGTAGATATATATGTAGGTATGTATGTATATATGTAGATATATATTTCCACTATTCATATTGTTCATGAAAGCACTGACTAGAATTATGTGTAGTGCAGCCTTACCTTGTTCCCACCAAATATGATCTTACAGTGCGATGAAACCTAGTGATAATTATGTTAAAACTGGATCTTTTACCTGCTAGGCACCTGTGTTCAGCCAGAACCAAAATACCAGACACAGCTTTTTCTCCTGAGAGTGACCGCCAAAAATATTTCCCAGTTTCATCACAGTTCGGCCTGTGCTTCTACTCTGTTTACTGAGGGAGAAACAGCCAGTAAAGAAGAACACGTTGGTCATTGAAAAGGTTTTGTCTCAAGAAATGGATAGTGGATGCTTAAAGCTACTTCATTGCTTTCAGGAGCTTATAAATTGATTATTTAATCATTTACTTCAGTATCATTCTGCAAAGATAAAGTTATGTTTACTGATCTCTAATTCCCCAGGTGTTTATTTTTCCTTTTCTTAAAGTTAAGATCAATATTTCTCCTTCTCCATCCCTTTCAGATTTCATCTATTCTCCATGAAGTCTAGAAGATAATCACTAACAATTCAAAGATTGATTTGCTCTACAATAAATTTTCTCAAGCCTTGTGACTTGAATATATATAACTTTCCTGAATACCTAAACATTCTCTGATTTATTTTTATTCTAGTCTGGCCTATGTTCACATCCCTTTGTTGTTAACAGCAATCTTATGACTCATCTGATAACTATTAACCTTTTTGTGAAAAAGGAAGTGAAAAACCCTGGGATATTTCTGCCTCTGATATGTTGTCTGTTAATACCTCACTTTCTCCATAAGGCTCAAGACATTTTACTTCATTTTGCCATGCCCTCTAAAGCTTTTATATATTTCTATCTCTGTTTTTTTTTTTTTTTTTTTTTGTTTGGTTTTTTTTTTTTTGGTCGGGGTATCATTTGCAAGCTTATTACCCATTGCTGGCTTTTACACATTTACACTTATCACTCCTTGTTTTGTCTGTTTGTACTCCTGTACCGCATTCTCAATCATCCTAAGCAATTTTCCCCTGTTTATACTTTTGGACAATCCTTATTTGATTCTGAAATATTCAGAAAGCTCCATGCGAGCCCAAATTAGTCTTACCACATATCCTATTTGGAATTGTTTAACTTCAATATTGTTTGGTTTTGCACGGGTTACAGTACCAAAATAATTTCCCCCACTATTCCCTTGCCCAGGATTTTACCAAATACTGATTTTATTTGTCTATTTTTGTTTTAGGCTCATCAACAATAATTTCCTGCTCTTATTCTTGTTCACTGAGAAATCATGAATTTGAAAGAAATGAAAGCTAAAGTTCCTGTTGCAGGAACTATGGTTTTGAAAAAGATGGGGTATCTTTTTTCTATGTTCCTGCTGGGGCGTCAGGCTGCTGAACAGGACTAATCTGCCATGGTATTTTGTGATACCAAATATAAGAGAGAAAGAGAATATTTCGCAATGTGATAGTCTGCTGAAAAGTACTAATTTTGCATTATAAAGAATGGACTGGAAAGAAGCTCATAATAAAAATGGCATTTTATTTACATGCTAGGGGTTTTTTGGCATATGTATTAGGACGAATGTTATTTCAACTCCTATTGAAACGCAACCATTCCAGTGCAGGCAGAATACAACAATACCATGTATTATAAAACTGAAAGCAGTAGAGCCATTATCTGGGAGGATGAAATCCTTTTTGTGAAAAAGCATTATTTGAAATTCACAGATTGCTATCTTTGAAACTGACCAGGAGTTCAGTTGCTCCTTCTGAAAATGGATATTATTGATTGATAATTCATATTAGAAAATGAGTTTTGCATTCATATGTTCCATAATTGTTATATGTTGAAAGCAGTGTCACTTCCTTTTAATAGAGAGGAAGTATTAGAGTCTATAAATAGGGTGTTATTGCTGGATGGGAATGTATGAGCTCCTGGAGAATTTACAGTGCTTCACTCCAGGAATGAAAGGCCCATATACGTTATGGCAGTCTGTGTGCCTTAGGATCTGACCAGGCTTTGTGTCTCACTATGCTCAAAATTCAGTCATGAGCAAAAGGCATTAACATCATATATATGGAGATAAGAATTTATTGCTAGCCCAGTTGATGTATTAACAGGCTAATAACTCAAACTAACACAGTGGATCTTCATCAACAGTATTAACATTTTTATATTAAACCTTCCTAGTATTTCTCCCTTGTCCAGTGGTGTTGTCCTCACCCTTTGAGAATCCCTCTGAGTCCAAGGCTGACCCTTCAATACTTCTGAAATGGAATGGAGAAGGGAGCTATAAAAAGTCATCAGACTCCTGAGGTCTTTGTCAGATGGAGCGTGATGTTCATGACAGAGATTTCTTCAGTCTTGCATCTGCTTGGATTTACTGTTATATGTTTTCTTCACACAGACTTCTTATACGTTGCTTATTTTAATTGTTTCCAGATTATTCAGCTTTTCTGTTTGCTTTTTCCTCTACAACTAGTGTCACATTACTCATGAGGCTGCACTTATACAGTGATCACTTGTTGGCTGCTTGTTGATTGTCATCAGCATTTGCAGTCTGGGACCTCAGATAAACCTTTCAATTTTTCTTCTAGAGTTCTAGATTATTTAACCCACTTGTCGTTATGAACTAAAACTAAGATGAAGAAACTTTTGACAATAGTTGCCTCACTTCTAGACAATTGATATCATGGCGAAGCCATGCCAAGATAATTCCTAGTGAGTTCTCAGACTCTTTCTCTGCAAGGGCAATATGAAACCTTCTGTTAGTCGCAGCAAAAATGTATTTACTGGGCCGCTCTCTGTCTCAACAAAGGGAGTTTGGTGTGACTATACTCCTAGCTTGACCCAGTTAAATGCAGCTAAATTAATCTGTGTCACCATTTCTGGTTTTTTATGACTTCAATGTGATTCACCACTTATGTTTTGTCTAATAGCATTTCTGTTCCTCAATTTCCTCAGTTTAAAACACAAATAGTGTCATTTGTAAAGTAATTTAACAGCCCTTGAGGATGTGTGTCTCATTAACAACTAATATTGCCAAATTGTTAGTATAGGGAAGGTCCTAAAATAAGTTTGTTACTTTTGTTTTTGACAACTTAATTATTTGGTACAGTATTTAGAGACATTAATATAACCTTTCCCTCTCCAGGAGTTACTCATGTTTAAGGTACCAAAACAACTAATGGAGCTCTGGGAAGCATAGCATACATTGCAGCTGACTGATTTTATTTGGGAGTTCTGAAACAGGTAATAACAGAGCAAGGCCGCTGAATCACTTTGTCATACTGTATTAATTTATCTTGGGTAATGGAACTGCAAATTGTGGTACGTGCTCTAATTTTTTGGCAGCAATAAAATGCATTTTATCTAAATATGCAGCAAAGAAAAGATGAGAAACCTTAAATCCTCATCTACTGTAGAATTAGTTATTACTTCTCATCTTGCCTTTGGCCATGAAAATCAGCCAAGAGTCCGATGGGCACTGTTATATTGATGCAGCATATATTTCTGATGAAATGTTTTTTGTACCTTTCAATGGTGCCATGTGAACAGTTATGCAGGTATGCTACTGCCAAACAAGGGGTTTTTAAGCTGTGATGAGATCAAGGAGTTCTACCCCAACATACCAGTATGAAAATCAGACTTAAAGGAAGGAAAAGGAAAACAGAAATCATCAGCAAGTGTAAAATGGGAAGATATAGACTCATGGAGAGTCTGCTGTGCCTAGGGAGAACTGTGTACAACTGTATCTGCAGTGACTCTTTTCTTGTGTGATTCTGCGGATAGAGGAGGGGCCCTGTGATCCATGTCTTGGGTGGAAAGTTTCACCAGAGAATATCACAGAATCATAGAATAATTTGGGATTGAAGGGACCTTAAATATCATCTGATTCTAACCCCTCTGCCATGGGCAGGGACAACTTCCACTAGACCAGTTTGTTAAAGCCCCATCCAGCCTGGCCTTGAACACCTCCAGGGATGGTGTGTGCACAGCTTCTCTGGTCAACTGGTTCCAACGGCTCACCACCTTCAGCTTCTTCCTAATATCTGATCTAAACCTGCCCTCCTTTCGTTTTAAGCTATTTCTCCTTGTTCTATCACTGCATGCCCTTGTAATATCTACGGGACAAGAATTTCTAAGGGGAGAGTTTTTTACTTTGTGTTTATTTCTGCATCTGTTTTTCCTTCTGGTCACTGAACTATCCAGAAAGGAAGGACTTCCATGTCAATACCTAGAAGGCTGTTTCCAATGGTAAGGGTAGAGGACCTTCCAGAGGCTACAGGCTCAATTCTGAGTGAAGATAAAGCTTTTTTATACTTTTAAATCTTCAGGAGAGGAAACCCATGAGAGCCATGACACAATTTAGAGTTAATATGCAATTGGAAAGGGAGCAAAAAGTGACTGATTTTATTTATTAAAACAGTCCCACAAAATACTTTCCTATTCTCTGTAGAAACAAATGGGTTTTTGTTGGGGCCACTGAAGGTTCCAAATCAGAGTCTGACTTAGGGTTACAACATATACTGTTGTACATACTTACATAACTATATGTTATATTATTTAGTATACATGTTTACGAGCTATACTAGTTTTTCATTGTACCTGTAGTACTATACAGCTTCTAAATGCATGGGGTAATTATCTTCAATGTGGCACATACACAAGTACAGTAACCTTTTTGAGAGTGAACATCAACATTTTTAATAAAAGAAGCAACCTGAAAAGGGCACATGTAGACATCTAAAAACATGCTTGAAATCAGACACAAAAAAACCCCAGCACCTCTGTAGCAATAAATGCTGGCTGAAACATGGTACATTCTCCTTAACTCACTTCCTAGCCTCCCCTGATTATGAAGGCAGTGCTACTTCATATATTAAAAGAGAAGGGCTTAGCTTTTCGTTTCACACTGGTAGTTTGTTAAAAGGAAGGGCTCAGCTAGTGTTCTTATACTAGTGTTTAATGAGCTGCTACGTCTATAATCAGACGAGAGAAAGGTACCAAATGTACCTGTAATGTTACATGAGTGAGTTATTAGCCATTTTTAACTACTGTGTTGGTACATCAGAGTAGACTCAGGGAGATGACATGCTCTTAGCAATAGGGCATTTATATGAAAAGCCATCCTGAAATATAATTGGTAATAATAAAAAAAAATCTATTAATGTCTTATAATATGTTAACAGGGTCTTAATGCTGAGTTGCTGAATGGTGTAAGTAGAATGTAATAATTAAGAAGTCAGAGGTTAGAATGTTATTAGCAGCTATATGCATGGATATGGAAACCCCCAAAAAAGTCTGACTGCTTGCTGCAGACCTACACATGCTGACTCAGGGTGAGAGGCAAATATTGTGTCATGTCATGGGCAATTTTTAAGGATATTTTCTATTTTATTCTCTACTTGCTGCAGCAATAGAGCTGGAAATTTTAGCACATGCTGCAGTTTTTGGTGGCAGCAAAATACATTTCTAAAATATTCACTAAAGAGAATATGATGAGAAACCCTGAATCCTAATTTACTGAGGAGTTTGTCATGACTTCTCATTTTGCCTTTGGCCAGGAAAATCATCTGAGAAGAAGATGGCTACTTTGCTGTTTCCTATTCTATATATTTCTACTATAATTCTTTTACAAATAAATTGTATCTTGTGCTGGGTCATGCAAAACTCGGCACAGAGTTAATAAGAAGCACTATCTCAGTATACAGTGAGTTAACTCTCATGTGGCTGAGAAACCTTAGCGAGCTCTGTGGTATCTGTAAGTGCCAGGATGATGTCTAGCCAAAGTCACTGTCACCACTATCTTTATCCATAATAGCCTGAAGACTAAAGCAGATGGCCGCAGGTGGTGCATTCACTCTTTAACAGCTACCTGGACTACACTGAAACCAGGATCACTGACAACTCTTGATTAAAACTAGAGTGCAGAGGAAGGGTTACTGCTGCTTTTTTAACTCACCATACAGATTTTAACTGAGGAAAGAACACTCTTCTCTGTTTTCTGGGTTTCTCTTGACCTTTCCAACTCCTTTCTGGACAACATGTAGGACAGAACTAAATGAAGCTTCACAGATGGCAGCGTGAATTTGCCCTTTTGCCATCAGGGGAATCCTTCTGGTTTAACAGGTCAAAAATAATGCCCTAGACTGGAAACAATTGTCACAATTGCAGTCAAGAACAAAAACCTAGCTCTTTGCCAACGTTGCTATCTAGTGAAGATGGTTAATAAAAACAAGCACAGCAGCGTTATTGGTTTCCTCAAATTACAGTTTAGAGTTCTTCTGGGACAGTCTTGGTTCTTGTCAGGCTGGGACAGAAGGCTTAATTGTGGGGAACATATTGCAAAAATAATCCACTTGACTTTCACTAAGCTACCAAAGCAGTCAGCCATAAATGAACGTTTTTTGAAATGTTGTCATATTTATAGTAACAAGCAATATATTTAAGTAGCAGAGGAGTCATAAAGGAAGCTCAGTATTAAGAGTTTTGAAGTAGAAACTAAATTAGGCTTAACTAAATTATGTCCTTCCATGATTTTTACATGACTCCCCATGACTACCTCTTTTGTCCAAGGAATATATCTCAATCTCAGAATTGTATGAATTCCCCTACATAATCAAAATCTTCCAAAGACAAATCAGGAATGGTATCAAATTGCACCACAAACAATTACATTGAATGTATTTCCTAGTCCTGTGAATAGAGAAAAACTCTGAATATGTATAACCAAAAAAGACCTTCATCCACATAATCCAGCTGGTGAAGATTTGAAAGTTTAAGGGTTCCTGGTGAATTTTCCTTCAAGAAAAAGAAAAGAAGGAATTGTATCTGGATGCAGGCAAATGAATTCAGAAGTTACTGCTATTGCAGTCTTTTATGTAATAGTTTTAATTAACTCTACAGTTTTCTGCCATAGCCCTGTACTTTGTGACAGCCTTTTTCTTTTTTTTCTTTCCATCCTAAATTTAGTCACAGTCACTTTGTACTAATTTGTTGTCCCTCTGTTCTGCTAATCCATATCGTTATAAACTCTGTTGGGCTAAACAAGTCTCCTTTTCCCTCATCATCATAGTACCATGCTCTGCAACAGTTCTAGTTTGAGTGTATTTTTTTAAGCACGACAGATTACAATTATACTGAGAATCCAGATTTCTATTTTAATTTAGTTTCCCTAATTAAAGTTTAAGTGGCTCAATAGATCTAATCTTCTACATGGTAATAATTTGGAGTCCTCCAAAATTTAGAAAATGCAGCTTGAGAAACAGATCTTAAAGATATTTTCTTCAGGAAGCTCCAAGAACTTGCTCTGTGATCTCTCAAAATGGTCTCAGCTTAAGTACTCAATGGCCCTCAGTTGTTGATACTTTAAGTTTCTGTGTCTCTTTAAATATTTATATAATTGATATATCTACCTCATTAATACAGTTTTTTATTTTTAAATATATTGTCTTCTGGATAAATAATGGAATTCTTTCTTAGTTAATAACATCATATAGCTTGAAATATGGAAATGGCAGATAAAAAGAAAATAAGAACACCATGTTTTGGAAGGGTGTTAGCTTATGGCTTAATGGCTTAAATCAAAAGAGTGCCTTCTATCAAATCACACTGACACTGTGAAATAAAAACATTTGACTTTTTCTGACCTAAACTAGGGTGACATCTCTTGGTAATAGTTGCTGCAATTTTATTGCACCATGGTGACATAGCTGAGTGGTAAACTGAAGATTTAACTCTTCTTATGAACAAATTTATATTCAAAACCTTGGCTGGGATGGAAAATGAGTGTTAAAATGAAAAAGGGAGCTGGATGACTGTGTTATAGATATGACGGGGTTTGGCCCAGGAAAGTGCTTGCTCTGTGAACATTAAACATCTACTTGAGAGCACTTAGCAGTGCAGTCAGATGTCTCTTTCTTTGCATAGTAGATATAGATATAAATATAGATACACACATATATATATTAAACCAAAAAGTTTATATGTTATTATTTAATTATTATTTATTATATTTTATGTTATGCTAATTTATTTTTCTGTATTTCCTCACCTGGAATTCATACTCCCAGTTATTAGATCACATGTTGGATCTGGTTTTGTAATGTAAAATATAACATTCATCCTACACTTCATACACTTTCCTCATGTCCTCCGGGAATTCTGCCTTAGTACGTAGAATAGAATAGAGGAGATTCTCTCTTAGTCCAGACTAACTGAGAGAGAGTTACAACAAAATCTAGATGGGCACTTTTTAGTCAAATGAGTCCCACAGGATATGAAGCAACCCAGACTGCTTTATTTGTTTAGGGGGAAAAGGTAAAGAGAGAAGACATATGCCTCTTCTTCATATGCAATTAGTCTAATACTGTCTCCCTTCTAAACAGGTGAATTCCCAGAACATACAACTGCAGTGGTAATGACAACTCTGAGTCTTTTAAACCAAGTAAATAAATTACTATCCTCCATTATTTGAAACTGAATATCTATAAAGAAGGTTTTTCTGGCAAATGCGTGCAAAAAAACAGTTGACAAATTCTTGGAAGATAAGTTGTACCCTGGGAAACTTGACCATTATACCATCTCCAGAAGCAAGAAAACCATCTTGGGAGATATATTTTCTTTGTAATGAAATGTCAAGAACTGTGTTTAATGATTTTTGATCCTTTTAAAACAATTTTCTCTGAAAGTTGCCTCCTCAGATGTAGAAGTAGCACAGCGTATGCTTTGAAGAATTGACAAATCAATAAAAAATAAAAGGTACCTTTACCACATGATTTCAAAATCACCAAGATTGATATTGTAGGAAAGAAAGAGAAAAAGCAGTAGGATGTGTTTTGAAATAGTGAGAAGTCCTCTGCTAAAATGAGATTAGCAGAAGTTGCTATTAAGGGTGAGATAGTGAAGAGTAATCTTCATTGTTTTAGACAAATTGACTGGATTAAATAGAGTTGAAGAAAAAAAACAGGAAAAGAAGGGGGTGGAAAGTAATTTTCCTTTCCTTCTTTTACTTAGCCTCAGAATTTTCAAACTGGGAGCTGATTATGTTCCCCCCTTGTGCTCCACCTTGTGTTTGGGTTTTGCTGGGTTTGATGTCCAGCCTTTTGTGTGGAATATTATTAATTCATAAAACTGAAATTCATTGGATATGCATATGCCTCTTGCAGTATGTGGTCTCTGTTGAGCTAAGTTGTGTGCTCAATAAGTGCCTGGCAAAGGTGTGCAAAGGCTCTGGAGAGACGATAAATGCAGCACTTCCCAGAATCACAGAATCACACAGAATCACAGAATCACCAGGTAGGAAGAGACGTTCAAGATCACCGAGTCCAACCCATGCCCTAACACCACCTCAACTAAACCATGGCACTGAGTGCCACATCCAATCTTTTTTAAAACACATCCAGGGATGGTGAATCCACCATCTCCCCGGGCAGATGATTCCAGAACTTTATCACTCTTTCAGTAAAAAACTTTTTCCTAACATCCAACCTAAATTTCCCTTGGCTCAGCCTAAGACTGTGTCCTCTTGTTCTGTCAGTTGTTGCCTAGAAAAAGAGACCAACCCCCACCTGACTACAACCCCCTTTCAGGAAGTTGTAGAGAGTGATAAGGTCACCCCCAAGTCTCCTTTTCTCCAGGCTAAACAACCCCAGCTCCCTCAGTTATTCCTCATAGGGCTTGTGTTCCAAGCCCCTCACCAGCCTTGTTGCCCTCCTTTGGATGTGTTCAAGAATCTCAATGTCCTTCCTGAACTGAGGGGCCCAGAACTGGACACGGCACTCGAGGTGCAGCCTCACCAGTGCCAAGTACAGGGGAAGAATGACTTCCCTGGTCCTGCTGGCCACACTATTCCTGATACAGGCCAGGATGCCGTTGGCCTTCTTGGCCACCAGGGCACACCGCTGGCTCATGTTCAATCGGCTGTCGACTAGCACCCCCAGGTCCCTTTCTGCCTGGGCACTGTCCAGCCACACTGCCCCCAGCCTATAGCATCACAGGGGGTTATTGTGGCCAAAATGCAGGACTTGGCACTTGGATTCATTAAACTTCATCTTATTGGATTCTGCCCATCTATCCAACCATTCCAGGTCTCTCTGCAGAGCTCTCCTACCTTCCAGCAGATCGACACACGCTCCCAGCTTAGTGTCATCTGCAAATTTACTGATAGTAGACTCAATACCCTCATCCATGTCATCGATGAAAACATTAAACAAAAATGGCCCCAGCACAGACCCCTGGGGGACGCCACTAGTGACTGGCCGCCAACTGGATACAGCACCATTCACCACCACTCTCTGGGCCCAGCCATCCAGCCAGTTCTTAACCCAGCAAAGAGTGCTCCTGTCCAAGCCGTGGGCTGCCAGCTTTTCCAGGAGTATGCTGTGGGAGACAGTGTCAAAGGCCTTGCTGAAGTCCAAATAGACAACATCCACAGCCTTTCCTGCATCCACCAGGTGGGTCACCTGGTCATAAAAGCAGATCAGGTTGGTCAAACATGATTTACCCCTCCTAAACCCATGCTGGCTGGGTCTGATCCCCTGGCCATCCTGTAAATGCTGTATGATGGCACTCAAAATAAACTGTTCCATTACCTCATCAGGTACTGAGGTCAGACTGACTGGCCTAAAATTTCCAGGATCCTCCTTCCTACCTTTCTTATGAACGGGTGTCACATTGGCCAGCTTCCAGTCATCTGGAACCTCACCAGTGAGCCAGGACTGTTGGTAAACAATGGAGAGCAGCTTCACAAGCTCATCTGCCAGCTCCCTCACCACCCTGGGATGGATCCCATCTTGTCCCACAGATTTATGAACATCCAAGTGGCTCAGCAGTCCTCTGACTGGATAACAGGGAGACCATCCTGCTCCCTGACACCATCTGCCAGCCCAGGAAGACAGCTGTCCTGAGGACAGACCATCTTTCTGATAAAGACTGAGGCAAAGAAGGCGTTAAACACCTCTGCCTTCTCCCTATCTGTAGTCGCTAAATTCCCTCTCGCATCCAATAGAGAACTGAGATAGTTCTCACCCTTCCTTTTGCCATTAATATATTTGTAAAAACATTTTTTATTATCCTTCACAAAAGTTGCCAGATTAAGTTCGAAATGAGCTTTGGCCTCTCTAATTTTTTTCCTACCTGCCCTAATAACCCCCTTAAATATTTCCTGAGATTCCTGACCCTCCTTCCAAAGATGATACGTCCTCTTTTTATTCTTTAGCTCCTTCAAAAGCTCCTTGCCCATCCAGGCTGGACATTTGCCTCATCGATTTATCTTTTGGCACACAGGGACAATCTGTTCTTGTGCCCTCAAGATCTCTGTTTTGAAGCATGCCCACCCTTCCTGGACTCCTTTATTTTTAAGGGCTGCTTCCCAAGGAACTCTCCTGATAAGTCTCCTGAATAGGCCAAAATCTACCCTCTGGAAGTCTAGCGTGAAAGTTTTATTGATGCCCCTCCTTATTTCACCAAATATTGAAAACTCTACAATTTCATGATCACTACTCCCCAGATGGCCTCCAACAGCCACATCTCCCACCAGCCCATCTCTATTTGCAAACAGCAGGTCTAGCGTAGTCCCTCCCCCGGTGGGCTCACTCATCAGCTGTAACAAGAAATTGTCCTCCGCATGCTCTAAGAACGCCCTGGGCTGCCTCTTCTCTGCTGTGTTGAGTTCCCAGGAGATGTCTGGTAGGTTAAAGTAACCGACAAGAACAAGAGCTGGTGATCCCGAAACATCCTCCAGATGCTTGTAGAATAAGTTATCCACCTCTTCTTCCTGGTTGGGTGGTTGATAATAGACTCCCAGCAGGATGTCAGCCTTGTTGGCCTTCCCCCTAATTCTTACCCATAGGCATTCAACTTCGTTGTCATTAGTTTCAATTTCCATGGCATTAAAAGCCTCCCTAATACAAAGGGCCACCCGTCCACCTCTTCTCCCTCTCCTGTCCCTTCTGAAGAGCTTGCAGCCATCCAGTGCAGCACTCCAGTTATGTGAGTCATCCCACCATGTTTCCGTGATGGCAACTACATCACAGCTTTGCTGCTGTACCATGGCTTCCTGCTCTTCTTGTTTTTTACCCATGTTGCATCCATTAGTACACATGCACTTCAGCTGCTGATTTCACCCCTGACTCTGGCTTACCACCCTTGGGCTTGCTTCTGGAGAGCCCAGGTGCATTCTCTTCCCCCTTCATCCCCTTCATTGAGCTGATATTGCCAAAGTCAATCTGAGTCAGTCACCGACAGTGTCTTCTCTGAAAAACACACCTCTACTGGCCTCAGCACAGAAGTGCCAGTGCCTATATCTTTGGAAAGGAATGTGAACCACCAGCCTGTAGTGTTCCTCCCTGTGCTAAATGACTGAGTACCTACTCTGAGCTGGTCAAAACTGAAACCAAGCTTACCCAAGGAGAAAATGAATGAGGTGATATAGAACTTAACTTAATTATTCTCTCCTCTGGTGGAAACAAAGCCACACAGCTATTCAAAAAGTTAAAATGGTAACAAATCAGCAGAGGGCTTTTCAAGTTGCCACACAACAGTCTCTCCAAAAAAGTCATGAAACTCGAAAAGGCTGGGGAAAAGCCTCTATGTTCAACAAATCCATATTTGGTGAAAAACCACGTTTAACAGGGTGAAGGTAAATTTGCTCTGACCTTACTATTCGTATTGTGCTTTTTAAAATGGCTTAGCATATTTTGTAGTAAACCCAGATCAAAGATAGAAACATATTAGAGACTGCAAACTTTTTTTTCCCCACAGTGGCTCTGTGAGAGACGTGGCCATCTATCAAGAGTTGTGGTCCAACATGGAAGATATTGAACTGGGTCAGTGAAACAGTTACCACCATGAGAAGGGATGAACACAAGGAAGGTGAGGTGGGCCAGCACAGGAGGACTTATGCTATGGCAACTGGTTAGCCACACGTCTACCACATGCTCCCTCAGGAGAACAAAATATGTGGCATTACAGCTTCAGCATTACCATCATATAGGAAATCTTTCTGCACAAGGGACTAAGAATCTGGAAGACTGTAAGTGTAAATCCTATAAATTTGCTGTAACATTTTTAAAAAGTGCAACTGATTTAGAAACTGCCTTTTCATGTTCCCCCTCCCTTGTGGAGCTCCAAGTACTGTGTTTCTTTTGAGAAGTAGCATAAACCTGAACTCCCTCTGTTGCCTGTCTACAGCAGTCTGTTGTTTCCCAGTGACTGACATATTACCAAACTATTTAAAGAAGTTCTCCTAAGGACAGTAATGAAATGATTGTTTGGTATATACCAATCATTTGTTTGAGTATATTCCTCTGTGAACGCCAACATTTTATTTTACATTTAAATAGTTACAAAGTCGAGTAGTAAGTTTTTGCTACTTTAATTGACATCAGACATTTTAATGTTTTTTGCTGCCTTTATGTGGAAAAATCATTCTTGTTTGAATGAGGCTTAAACTTTGTCAGTTTGTGTAAATGAACAGACAACATTACTTGTTACTATGTTCAAAAATCTCATGGGAAGATATCATGCTGTCATTCTCCTGCACTGTTCTAAAAGTGTAAACAGAATAACTTGACTAAATTACAAGAAAGAATAAAATTCTGTAATGATTTGTTTTAACAGAATAAAATACATTTCTATTTAAAATGGAAAACACTAATTATTAACAGCAAGCAATTTTCTCCTTTAATATATTACTAGACAGGTTTTTCATTCCTGCTCTTCTCTTTGAGTTTACTAAAATGAAAACAAATATTACAGCTTTATAGGTGCACCTGAGTAAGAATTGATATCAGGAAAGTGGACTGCAAATAAGACACTCTTCTAGAAGGAAACAAAACTTAACTTCTACAGCCAAACTTAATAGTAGTTTTTCCAGACTGCTGGTTTTTCAGTTACATTCATTACTGGCCTGCTAATTTTATGTTACCTAACACTGAATTAAGTTATGGGATGAATCTTCCTAAGGGCTATCACAAGTCATATGAAGAACATAACTGGGAAAAGCCAGCATGGATTCACCAAGGGCAAATCATGCTTGACATACATGATCATCATCTTCTAGGAGAAAGTAACCTGCTCAGCTGATGTTGGGTGAGGATGGACATTATCTAGCTGGATTTCCCCAAGGCTTTCAGTACAGGAATCACAATCCAGGAATGGAGCACAGACTGGGATCTACCTGACTGGGGAGCAGCTCTGTGGAAAAAGACCTAGGGCCCCTTGTGGACAACAGGCTCGGTATGAGTGAACAGTGTGCTCTGCAGCAGAGAAATCCAACAGGATGCTGGGTTGCATTAATAAGAACACCACCAAGAGATAAAGACGTTATCCCACTCAGCACCTCTCAGGCCTCACAGTGTTTAGCTTTAGTCTCTGCTGTGCTAAAAAGGTGTAGACTGGCTGCAGAGGATCCAGGCAAGGGCCACAAACATGATCAATGGACTGGAATGCTTGCCATATGAGGAAAGGCTGACAAAACAGGGTTTGTTCAGCTACAGAAAAGGAAGGTTTAAGGGAGACCTTATCACCGTGTTCCAATATTTAAAGGAGGTCTACAAAGAAGATGAAGACTGATGTGGAGTCACATGGAAAAGAGAAGGAGTAATGGGCATGATTTAATCTCATCTAGAACATGATTTTACCAAGAAAAATTGGATGAGAAAATGTTTGAGGTCTCTTCCAACCTGGGATTCTATGATTATATGAACGATAATCTTTACATAATGTTTAATGAAAATACGATAACTTTAAGTAGAAAGGACTTTGTTATTATGCATGTAAGTTCGTTGTGCCTTTTAGCCATTTAGCCTTTTAGCCATTTAGCCTTTTAGCCTTTACAAGAATTTACTATTTTCATTTTATTTTTTATGCTAAAGCAGCTCTATAAAAACATTCTGTGCAAACTGGCCAAATGATTTATGCTTGCAAATTCTGAGTTTTAAAAATAGATAGTATTTTATATGGCTTCCAAAAAATGTGAATATGTTTATATTGATGACAGATGATGAGACCGATGAAGTGCTTTTCCAGATTGCATTAAACTAGAATTTCCTTGGACAGCCTTCTCTACTGGTTGTAATTTTGTTCTGCTTCTGCTTAAGAAAGAGCAGGGGTATTTCCCTCTCTTTCCATCCACAAAACATCCCCCTCTGGAATTTTTCCTTCCCCCTTTCTCTGTTTTTTTAGTCATCTAGATCTCTGAACCCCACTGTAGGAAATACTACTTGTCAGACCACACAAGCACCAGCCTATGCTCAGGAAAAAAAAAAGCTGCTGATGGGTAATGTGTCTTTTAGCAGAGCTTTTCTTTGATTGGTAGCCTTGCTAGGAAAGCTTCCCAAATGCAATACAGCACCACAGCTTCTCTATTGTTCTACAAGATACAGATGCTGAGTGAAACATTGTCATGCCTTAGTATCAAATGTGGAATATCAGTGTGTGAAAGGAGAACATAAGTGTGAACAACTGCACTGATCACAGGAAGTGTGAGACTTGATATGGCTGTAACATGCTTGAGAAACCAGTGCAGAAAATATTCGTGGTGTTTGCAAATCAACACATTGGCCTCCGTGCTTATACTGTTTGCCACACCTTCCCCTCTCTGAACCATTGTGTTTTGCATGAACTAGAAGATCTTTTAAGGAGGACTTATCTTGACCTTTGTTTGTAAAAATCTTTGACATAATATCATCTTTCACTAGTGAAAATAATTAATATAGAAATAACATGACCATTTCTGACTGCCCTGAATTTATCTCGTAATGCCTTTGTTTCCCTATTCTGTCATGTGTGAGCAAAACCACCATTAGTTACTGATCTCTTTCTTAGTCTAGTTGTTTGCCATCCTTCTGCTTAAATAGTTACCTTGAAATTCTACCACTGAAAATGTGGAAAAGTAACTAAATTTTAGTACTCCAGCAATCTCTCTCCCTTGCCAGACTCCCAAAATTTTAGCTATGCAAGAAGCCCATGTGACTGAAATTCTTCAGTATCTCATTCACCAACATATGGCTGTTCTCAAGTCACAAAAAGGATAGCCAAGACCTCTACTCACAAGCAGTCAAATTAGAACAAACATAGATTGGTAGAAATGATGTCACTGGAAATGCAATTATGTTGCCAAATTTAGGCAGTCATATATGGGTCTCCCAAACAATGCCATTTAAAATGTAAAAATAATACATAAATGCTTTCATTTTCTTTTCTTTTATGAGCTGAGTTACATAATAAATATATTATATGAAAATGATATGAAAAAATCTTCATTTTTATAAAGCAAACGTTTAAAACTACTCATCAGTGTAACACCATCATTTAGGTATTACATGAAAATAAAGTTGTCATTTCTATATTTTCAAATTATAGGTGCAACAAAGAAAAATACATGAAATATTATTTTATGCAATAATGGTGCAACATTGTGATACATGACCATCTCAAATTTCAGAGTCACAACTGTAAATATCTGAGAGTTGTGACATAAAATTCTCTAAAGACATAAGAAATTATCTTAATGACAATTAAAAAATCAAGTTGAGTTTCAAGAATTATAGAGTAAGAATCAAGTAGAAAACACTTTTCAGTGTTTTATAACAGTTTATGGGGAGCTCAGGCTTGGCATACTAGCCCTGGAGGAAATGTGAATTTGTGGAAAAGAATAGGCTAAGAAACATAAGGGTGTGTGGAAGGAGAGAGTGGATACTCCCTTGAGGGTATCTGGCCAAGGACTTTTTCAAAACAAAAGGGGATAATAAGAAAAGGAAGAAGCCATGAAAAGAATATACAGACACAAACCTGAGAGATGAATACAAGAGAGGCAGAGAGCAGAATACACCTCCTCAGACACAGTAATTGATGGACCATTATATTAATCCTTCCTCAACTACCTTTCTGTGTCATCTCGTTCTCTACCCCATATGTCCTGCAAAGACTAGGTGCCAATTACTAGGGCTGTCACTGTGAGCAGATTTGGTGCCAGCTGGAGCCAGATTGGGGGTGTGGGTGCCCCACAGTCTGTGGTGTTAACTACCGGAGCAAGTGTGAGCTCAGTGTCAGCTGCCTCAGTGGGTGAGGCATCTCTGCCTCTCCCCATTGTGGTGTGTGTTCCAAAAAACCCGAGCTACTGTGGGTGACCAGTGTAAATGAGGTCACTGAGAGGCTCAGTGCTGTCAGATGGAGTGGGACAGCCCATGTGCCTCATGCCAGCTTCTAGGGGAGCCAGTGTCTTAATTGTCCCCAGACTGGGATGGGTGTGGTGTGACTGTGTCATTTGCCAGCAAACCTCAGGCTGGAGCAGCCACCAGCCATGGGGGCCTGGGTTTAGGCAGGGGGATCAGGCTGCTGGGAGGGTCTGTGCGGGTATTCGGGGGACCTGAAAATCTGTGCCTGTGTGCGACTCCAGAGAGTGTCCTGGGTGTGCCTACGTGTGTGTGTGTGTGTGTGTGCCTGGGGTATGTGCTCACCTTCACTACTCACTGAACCTGCAAACCTGGGTAGAAACCCTGGATCCACTGGCATACCAAGCTGGAGTCCAGTGGTCAAGCAGAAGAGTCCTGGTCCACAGCTGCTGGAGGGAATAGCTGCTCCTAACATTCCTTAATAAGAACCACAAAAAAAGCTTCTAAATAAGGGGAAAATATAGGACAACTCCAGCCTGGAAAAGGCGTGTTGTGGAGGATTATAAACCCATGGATGGTTTAGAGAAGGCGAATGGGAGCTGATAGCTTCATCACATAAGAAGCAAGGAGCTTCGTGAAGACAGGTGTCTGTCTTCACTTCTTTCATATAATTCATGATGAAATTATTGCATTTATTGTCACGAAAATCTGTGGAGGCCAGAGTAAAAATGGATTCAAAGACAGATTAGACAAGCTCATGGAAGGCAGTTCCCCTGGTAGCTATTAAATGTGACGGACAGATGCAATGTCCAGCTCATGAAATCCCTAAACACACATTGCTGGAAGCTGTGAGGCTATGCTTGGATCACACTATTCCTACTCTTCCGGATATAATCTTTCCCAAAGCATCTATTAGCAAACTACTACTGGAAGCAGGAATGACCTAGTTTGGAATTTTTATGCCCTTATGTCACTAAGGCCTGAGCATTAATCTTGACTTGCCCAGAGTACTGCTATAAAACCTTCAAATACAGTCCTTCAGTACTGAAAACAGATGTGTCCTCCAGATCTTTTGCCAGGGGATAATGTCTACCTGGCTTGTGACAGCCTGTGCTTAAACATCTTCCTTCACCCTGTGCTGTATCTAATGGTTGAATGCATTACTTTAAAGGCTGTGATCTAGGAGAAGAGAGGAAGGCTGCCTTTTTCCTTTGTCAGGTGGAGTCCTTTCAGGGCAGAAGATGAGAGCCTTTATCTGGGCAGATGGATATGGAGGAGAGCAGAGGGAGCTGGCAGAGAGAAAGGCATACTTTGCAGGATGCTCCAGTGACAGCCAGACTGGAAGGTTACTGAAAAGCAAGGTAGACTGAAGTGTAGCCAAAGCTGTGATGGAAAGTAGTTTTTTTCCCCATGGACCAGAGGGAAATCCTAGAATCATAGAATTGAAGGGACTTCTAAGGGTCACCTAGTCCAAACCCCTGTAATGAACAGGGACAACTTCAGCTAAAACAGGTTGCTCAGAGCCCTCTCCATCCTGGCCTTGAATGTTACCAGGGATGGGGCAATGTACTGTAGAAAGCCTCTGCAAGTTGCTGGACTGAGAACAAAGTACACAGGACTAAAGGGATTTAGTTTTGTTGGTTTTTTTTTTTCTCACTCAGCAGATCAGTTTTTCTACTTTAAATGTTAGATTTTTATACTCTGAGTTCAAGTAAAATGCACCTTTTAAGATCCAGATTTGCGGGACCTAAGTGGGTTTACTATAACATGTAGGAAATAACATGTAGGAAATTCATCTGAAAGCTTTGGCTCCCTCAGAGTCCTGTCACATGGTCCAATGTCATTTGGACATTATAAAAAACATTTGCTGAAAGAAGCAAACCTAGACCATAGTGAATATGAGATTTATTAAAACTGCCATTGTCTGAGCTAATTTTCCTTTCCACTGGCTTGGGCTTCATTCACAGCACTATCTTTTTATAGTAAATGACTGTTCAAGCTGCATTACTGTTAAACTATGAATGACAGGCTCTGGGTGTTGGCATAATATCATTTAGCTCAGCTTGGTAGGTAAATTCAAACATAACATTTCTTCAGAGACAAAACCCAACTTGTTTTTGCCTTTGTAGTCTTAATTTCTAGAAAGGCTGGGACTAGAAATATATCTCTTTTGTACTCAGTAGTGACCTAAAGTAGGAAAAATATCTCTAGAAGGTAGATTTTGGAAAAGGATGTTATAGCTAATATGTTCATGCATGGGTTGAATACTGCCTGCAATTACAGCAAATCATTCTCATACTAGGGAGTCAGTTTAAATTAGGAGACCTTTTCTTTGATTAGTCTAAATGTATATGAAATGTAGCAATAGTCATTCAAGGGAGACTCACAGCAGAGGGGACAGAGGTGAGAGAAAACAGCAGCTACAAGCAGAGAAAGCCTGCATCAATGGAGAAGTGATACTTAGGAAAACACAGATTTCTGGACAGTAAGTCCCACACACATTTTTAGAACAATGGAAGCAAAAACTCCATCAATTTTCAGAACTGACCATTGAAAATAAAGAAGAGGGGAGGAAAAAAAGTTATCATTGCAGGGATAATGCTGCTGCTGCTGTGGGAAAGGTTGATAGCAGTATGTATGTATTGGAATGAGACTGCAGAGAGAGCGTTACTTTGATTTTCATTTATTTTAATCTGAAACCTGGAAGTAGAATAATGAATGACTGCATTAGAGAACTAAGCATTCTGGCATAGCTAACTGCTCTGAAACCTCCTACTCTGTAATTCCTTAGTTAGAAAGAGGCTCAATTGTGGAAAACTACATAGAGGGGTAGAGCTAAACCTGGGGAACTGACTCCAAGTAGGGTTTTGGACTGCTCAGTGAAAGGATTAGGGCAATGATAGTCAGGAGTGGAGATCCCTGGGTCTCTTGAAAGAAACCTTGGATTCAGAACAGGGAAAGACTGTGATAATGTTATTACTGCAGTTTTTCGTGAAAGGAACAAAGAGGAATAATATTGCCAGGATTATAGGATATAAACCCTCTTTAATTTTAATCTCCCAGTATTGCAGCAATTTCATAAAGAATAGAGGAAACTCATGTAATAACTGAGACAATGGCTTTTTTTCACCGGAATTCTGTAGCTGCAGGGTGACTTGACAGATCCAAAGACTCATGAAATATGTGTAAGGCAAGAGAATGCTTCTGGCCTTTATGCTGTGTTCATATGGCTCTTGATCTGCATTTTAAAAGCCCTACTGAGAAACCAAACCATGTAGATTTGCTGACTGCCAATTAACTTGGGAATATTTGCACTGAGCTCTGCTGTGTGGTGCACACACATACTGTAGCTTCCTGGGTGGTGAAAAAACCTCTAGAGAGGAAGTAATTTAAATCCATCAGAAAATAAGCTACTAATTAAAGGATAGAGGCAGGAAAATTAACGGAAACGCAAGTGGGCTTATTTTTATTTAATGCCAAGGATATCTTTTTCTGGAATATGATGGCTTGTTTATCATGGAAAAATTTCGGATCAAAATTCAACATCTTCCTAAAGGTAAAGACACCAGCTGTAGAGGTACAGGCACCAGCTTGCCTGGGGTTACTGATTTGATGCAGGAAAAGATGGGTGGAATTCAGTGACATATATCGTGCAGGTCAGATTATGTTAGTCCATTAATGCCGGTTGGCTTTAATACCCTTGAATCTATAGAACTTTGTGCACTAGAGTAGCTAACAACGCTGACATTTTAAATTGTCATCTTCAGATTTCAGAGCTGGAAAAAATGGGGCAGTTCATCCATGTGTTTGCTGTTTTCTTAGCAAGCATGAAGGTCAGAAACTTTTCTTCTCAAATATAAATTCTTTCATTGTATAGCAAAAGGTACTTGTTCTAGGAGGGGGGAGGAATTCTTACCCTGAATGAGTCTGATATGATGTAAAAATTCATCCTATTTTGGGTGGGAAAAGACTTTTATGAGAGTGCTGCTTGTCAGTTGTACAAAAGTTAATGAACCCTGTAGTGAATCTGGTCCATTAGGGTTTTGTAGCAAGCTAACTCCATCTTGGAATGCCATAAGCAGTTGAATGTGGCTCCGACTTGGTAAAGGACCTGTGTGAATATGGGGCTCCTACCCAAAAAGCATGAGCCCCTGGGCAGTGGTAACTCCCTTACCTTTGATGAATCATTGGAAGGAAATGAAGACACCAATTGGAGATCAAATCATTCCAGTCAAACTCATAGTGAATGTATCTAATGAGGCCTTGGTAATCAGAAACAGACAGGAGCACTCCAACACGCCAGTCCTTTGTGCATCAAGGGCGACAGAAGCCAGCATGCCTTAGCCAGGCCAGCAGGGTGGGCTGGCTAAAGCTGTGCTTCTCAAATGTGGCACTTGAGCAATATAAAGCAGAGGAAGCATAGAATTAAATTTATAAATGGAACATGAACTTCAGTTGATTCTTCATTGGAAACTCCCCTTTTACTTTGACTTAAATCAAGGAATTAAATATGTTTTCAAAATTACGGAGACTTTCCGTTACCCTAAAAATATTATATAATATACCTTCTCAAAGTGTGCTCTCTTGGGCCTCTTGGTACAGATATGAAAAGCATTGTGCTTGTTTTAGAATCCATTTGAAGGTAGTTGACCATGGTTGAAAGTGATTGACTTAATGTGGCTTAATGAGTCAGCTGAGTACTGTGCAGCTGATGGTGAGCCTGTTGTTACAGGTACCTGCTATGCTCGTAAAACAAAACCTGCGAAGTTTAGACATGTATTTGGTGGACATGATTAGGAACAGAGGAGAAAAGAAGGACTGAAATGTGCTTAACTTTTCAGAAATTTGTTTGACTTTGGCATTTCGCTGCATATATTTTCCTTGAATATTTCCTTATTTAGAGTATGAATGCTTAGTTGTTATAGTAGTATAATGAACTCCTGCTAACTTTCTTTGCACCTTAAACTGCAAAGAAAATTTTAAGGGACTCAACCATGCAATGTATTTGGTGTAAATGCCTCAATTTATCTTGAAGGTTTTCAGAAAAATGTGGTTTTGCTAGTTTCTAAACATAAAACATCTTAATTTACATTGAGCTACAAATGCAATGATTGCACAATATTAGTAATTTTCTTAGAACACATAATAAAATGCATACTTTATAATTTTAATGTACCTAAACAGTATCTTCTTACGTGAAACTCTTGCTTATTGCAGTAGACATGCAATAGTTTTATTATTCAAAGTACCATTTCTGACATGAGAAACAGAAACAACATAAAAAAAGCATATTCTGTAAGTTTCAAAATTGCAAGATACTATGAAAAATTGAAAGAATAGGGAATTTCTGGAATTGGGCCCATAGACTAGCTTATGGATAATTAAAAAAAAAGAATAAAAAGTATTTTTTCTGCTGACAGATCAGTCTTGGATCACCATGACGAGTTTGTGACCTTTTTGTCAAGTCATTCTGTAGTCTGTAGTGTGGGTGTCTGCACTTAGATGTAAAATAGTGGTGCAGAAAAGTGACGAAAAGAGGTGAAGTTTCATATTTAAAGAAAACCAAACCAAAGCAGCCTTTAAGGGTAATAATTTTCAAGATACTCAAGGAGCCAAAGAGTCAGATAGGCTACTTAAATTACTTTTTAGAGAAAGTAAGCTGAAGACCTTTGAACTCAATGGGCATTACTACATATTTGAAAATCTAGTAGTTTTGCTAGACATTCAGTTACTTCCACTTCTTTCCCTCAGGGTTACCTGCTTGGCTGCCTTACCTTGGTTTGTTTTTGAAGGCTATGAAGAAACTGCTCAGTGTGGGTGGATTTAGATATGAGGTAACAAGCAATTAACATCTTGGCAAAGGTAAGATGGTCTCCAACAATTTATTTCCTAAACTTCAAAAAGGGTTTCCAACAAAACACAACTTGAAAGATCTCATTTCTTCCAAAAATTCTTTTAAACACTTGCAACCCAACCTACTTATTTTACGTAATTTAACCTCAATAATAAGTTCTCAACTCATTTAACTTATTTAGGCATTTTCTCTTAATCAATCCATAGATATTTCATGCTCTAAGTCTTTTCTGTTAAATTGTTCTCTTCACACACTCTTATTACCTTCATGCTTTTGGTTCCCTCAGCTTTTCAATGTCTATTGGGCCGTGCTTAGAATTGAACACATTAGTCTAAATTCTACTAACTTTGTAGAATGAAATATTTTTTCTTTCCCATAAGTCAAAGTAGTTCTATACCTGCTGCTCAAAGTCACACTGTCCTTTCTGTGCAATATGCTATTGTGTAATTCATGCTTTACTGTACTGAAGTAATATTGGTGGTCCAGTTTCTTTCCTCATGTTTTGAAAAATAACTTCATCTGGTTTCTTCATCTTCTACATATTTAGTTGAACCTAAGGAAATTATATACTGCATTTTTGTGCCGTTGCTGTAGAAAGGCCATTTACTACACTTCCCGATTTATTATAATCTGCTAATTTAATTATTGTGCTGTTTAACCTCTTCCTGATTGCTAATGAAGATGAATGTCTTACATTTTTTCCATTTCCAATGCCGGTGAAAAATGGTATGTTAAAAGAGTGCAAACCAAACACTTACAGATCTTGCAAAAAACCCTCTACTTCATTTTACTGCTATTTATTATTATATTATTACTCTTCTGCTTGTGTTTTCTTCATTTGGTTTTCTGATGATGACCTGTTTATTTCCAGGACAGATTGAGTGAACATCAACAGCTAGCCCAAAAATACTAGCAAAACTTTTGTAAAATTGAAAATTGCCTCCATGTGTTTGTATTCCCATAACATACTAATTTCATCCAGCATAATAGACTTTTAATAAAGCAAGAATTTATGAAGTGTCAGAAAAAGGAGACAACTCACTCCACTGCGAGGTAGATGGAAGTTTTATTGAAAGTGCTACAGTGGAGCGTCTGAAGATCCAAAGAAAGAAAATTAAAGGAAAAAGAAGGAAAACAATAAACGGAAATCAAATAATAAATACAAGTTTGGAAAATAAAATATAAAGAACCGGGTCCACGGGGATTGGACACCCGGGCCACCGCACGGCTGCCCGTTGACGGGAGCTGTACAGTGTTGAGGTGATTTCAGCTAGTCTGAAATAAAAAAAAACAAAATTAGAGTTGTCTTTATAATAGAGATCCGAGGCCCCTCAACACCAGGCTTCACCATCCGCCAGTCGGAGGCAAAATGCCCAGCTCTACTCTGGTGCAGTGCCTTTTATAGAGTCTGGGCTCCTCAACTGCCCGCCCCTGTCCGGCCCCCATGGCTCCAGCTGGTTCGTGAGTGATCTGGATGAGGTAAGGCCTTCCCGCCAATCGGCTCTTGCTGCTAGGGGACAGCAGGCTGGTGACATCGCCTCAGGAGAAAAGGCGGGAAGGCTTCTCATTAGTATGCATCGTTGCCATGGAGGCAAGTTACAGGGGTGGCAGCTGAGGGCTATTTTTGGCAAGTGAGGGTTTGTAAGCCCAGTGTAGCTGGCTTGGATCTTTAACTGGATGAACTTAGGATTCTTAATAAAACTTAAATTACAATGTCTGAAGTAAGTGAAAATATACTGAGGACACTATCACACTCTAGAACTTTAAAGTTTATAACGACATTAACAATAAAATTGGTAACTTTGGGGAAAACTTGGTCATTTCAAGGGGGTGCTCAGGGTCAGCAATGCTCTGGGGGAAATGACCTTATTAACTTTTAACTTTAAAATGTTGGGAAAGGAGGCTACTCCTGGGGGATGTCTGGGGTTGACTTATGCTCTGGTGGAGTAGCCTTAATTAACTAAACAATTAACAATTAATTAACAATTAATATTAGAACAGCAAATCAATAACATACACATTAACTCGTGAACAGTGAACTGGGGACAGGTGTCACAGATGGGCAAACCTTCAAGCAAAAGACCAGCTAGGATTTTTATGTATGACATGAAGTTCTGTTAATGTCTTAATACAGGCCTTTTTTAGATTACCTACTTCATTTTCTCAACCTGAAGTGAAGTTTGCCAGGCAATAAGTGTTGGGTTCATGTGTTTATTTTGAACACTGGTTCTCTATTAGCTGTATCTCAGATTATTTAGCACCTACACTTTTCTACACATGTCCTCCAATACCTGCTGGTAGCATAGGGTATTCATTTGCTAACTGAGTAACCCATGGATTTGCTAATTGACCACCTTCCTATTTTATTGTATTCCTGTTCCTTATTTGTCAATATACTTATTTTGCAGTGGTCAGTTTTCTCTTAATAAGTAAATCAAGAAGGATACTCAGAAGGTAGTTCAGCTTTTCTGTTGCAAAGCTTAATTTTTGATTCCCTCACCATGACAGGGCCTTTAGAGTATTTTGGTGATGTCAGTTCACGGCACCGTTGAGTTCTCCTGCAGTAACAAACCACTGCTCCGGGATGTTTCCTTTACGTCTTTATCCTCTCTCTTGTGAAGCTTCCCTCTTGCAGATTTCTTTCACGAGAAAACTGGTGTACTAATTATATGTGCCAAGTAAGAGGAGAAACAGCTAACCTAAATTCTCTGTTGGACACAGAATGTGAGAAATTAGAAGGCTCTGTTCCTAAGAAGCCTGCTGCACACAGTGAACACAGAGAGGAAAGGACAAATGTAAAGAGTTTGCTGTCTTTCTGAGAATCAGGTATAAGAGCAGCTGATAAAAAATGCTTCGTAGCCATGCTTTTATGAATTCATCTGGCCCATGCTGAGATTTGAGATGATGTCCATTTCCTGCAGACACTTACCAGTCAAGGTTCCTGAGCTGAATGCCTGTTGTTCTTGTTTTTGCTAATGTGAAGGGATGCAGGTCATTACATATGTTGTCTAGGTTTCTGTGTCTACCCTAGGCATTTTTAGTCTTTGGACTGTGAAAAATCTGCTTGATTTTTCACAGTGCTGTTCAAAACTGGACCCTATCTAAGATGTTATCTTTAAAAAGCCCACTTTGTTTTTTAATGGGCACAAAGTCTAGCAGCTATAGTAAATGGTGTGGGCATTGCACTGTACCTCTAGCAAACACTGTAATTTACAATATACCTAGACTCACAGTAAGGTAATGGGATTTAAAAAATACAGTATAAGATTAGCTCTCAGATTCAGTGTCATAAGTAGATTTAGCTTATGAAATGTATAAGCATTAACTAGCTGTGGGAAGGCTTTGAGTTAAAGTAATCCAGAGAACAGAAAATGATAGTTGAATCTACAAATGGACTCACATCAGAAACAAAGTGATTAAGTTCTTAACACTGAAAAATCCAGTAACTTCAAAGATAAGGCCCAGAAGGACTGGTTTAATCAAATGTCACATTGATGCTGGCAATAAAGATTGTTATCAAAATGCCTTACAGAGCTTCATTTATGAGGAGAAAAAGTTATAGAAGATCAAGGAAATCAAATGTTAAAGGGGGCATTGTGTCTGCTGCAGGTTGTTCATGGGCATCTCCACTCTTATCAGTACGTTTGCTCTGGTGAAATTTTATATGGACTATGGGAAGTTAAACAGTGCCACTCAGTGAGAGCAGTATCTGCTGTCTGAGGTTTATGACTCATTAGGTTTTCAAAGTGAAGCTTGGTCCACTAACACCTCAGATATATGTAAGGATAACAGTCCTGCAGATATTTCTGAACCTAAGTTGAAAACCACCATTCTGTAGTAGGAGGATGGTGTATCATTCTCAAACCTTATCCTTTAATTCACCTGCAATGTTGCAGAGATTAGGGAGTAAAGTTATGGCAGCTTTACTTTTCAAAATGTACATTTCTATTTAGATGATTTAACAGAAGCATTATCTATTTTCCATAAGCATCCACAACATCCGCTTTTGCAAGATGTAGAAGCATTTACTAGAATATGAAAAGCAGGGATTACTTGTATATTAGAGAAACGTCAATTACACTTCTGTTTGGAATAGTAGGTAAGGATTAAGAGCAGATTTTTGCAAATGCCAAAGTGGGGTTGAAAACACAATCTGATAGTCAATTAAAAGAAAATAGGTCATTTTGAGGAACCATCAAGTACCACCGAAACTACGTGCCTGACTGTTCTGTTAAAGCTTCCCCTTCAAACAGCTCACAAGATATGCCTTTTGAACAGACTTGGATATGCTAATAAGCATTTCAGCTTAAAAGTGTTTGTCAGCAGTTTTAAAATATTCACAATTCAATTCATTGAAATGGCTTTTCTAAGATTTAGCAACATTCTTGGGAGCATCCGTCACAAAGCTTTTCCACAAAGGATCACATAGTGTGGTAGCTTATTCTCTATTTCAAGTGATAAAGAAATACAATAAATAGTATGAGGTGAGGTGCTTTCACATTCATTTCTGCTGCTGAACACTTCTTCCTACAGAAACAGTTACTCTGGTATTCAGCAACAGAAAGCGTTCTTGAAGTAATGGTCCATCTCCCCAGCTGCTGTAAATTTGCAGAGATTCACTGCAATTTCATTCAAAGTCCAGTGTAGTTCATAGAATCCTAAAGGTGTGAAACAGTAACAGGGTCCAGACAGACACATATTCAGAACTTATTTTTAAGGTTTCTCCACAGTATTGTCCATCACAATATCTAACCTTACATTCACCAGTTTCAATAGGTAACTAAAGTAATACCTCAGTTTTCAAAAAGTTTTGGAATTATATGAAGATGAAAACTATAATTTACCCTTCTCTGCACACAGGTTCAGATTAAAACCTGAAATGCAATTAACTTTTCTAAGTTTGTTCAGTCATTTCAAATTGTAAGGAAAGAATATAAGTACTGTAAGAATAATAAAAATACTCATAAAAAGATATAGGAGAAAAATATTTTCTTCCTGTTTCTTGCACTTCAGCAGGATTATTTAGAGTGACTTTTAGCCACTTCACATTTATTTGCAAATGGGGTGATGATGTTAAGAGCTGTAGTTTATTTTATATTTCTAGAAGCCTGACAATTGATCATAGGTACTATAAAGTGAACTGGATGAATGACAACTGAATGTGACACCAGAAGTAATACATACTTTAATAATCAAACAGCAGAGTAAGTAAAGACTACTTGCCCTCTGCTGGGCTGAAACCTTGGAAAGGTGGTGCCAGTTTGATGGTTAATGACACCCTGGTGTAGGCTAGTCTAAAAATACAGTGTAGCTGGTGAACAGTGAAAGAAATGAGAGAGGGAAGAGTAAATCACTTGTATTCTAGTGTGGGAATCCCCCCTCCACACAGGGGAGGTGGAACGTGCATTTCTGTACTTTGTCTCCAATCTCCACAGATAGTGCACTGTACCTGTCTGAGTCAAATTCCTTCATACAGTGCTGGTTTGGATTTGTGATTAAAACCACCTGGTGTTTGGCTGCTGACAAACAGTACCTGCAGAGCACTGGAGGCTTTTTTCTTCTCTGCTCCCTCCCACCCCAGTGAGTAACTGGGGGTGGGCAAGAAACTGAGAGGAGACACAGCTGGAACAGATGACCTCAACCGCTGAAAAGATACTCCTTACCATAAGATTTTGTGCTCAGCAGTAAAACGGGTAGGGAGAAGAATCATGGGGTTTGTCTTCTAGTTGTTCCTCAGAAACTGCCTAGACACTGATCTGCTTGCAGGTTGTGGAGAGTTGCCTTTGCATCACTTGTTTTTTTCTCCTCCTTTCTTCACTTATTAACTATCTTTATCTCAACTAATCAGTTTCTTTGCTCTTGCTCTTCCTGTTCTCTCCTGGTCTTGCTGGGGGCAGGAAGTGCATGAACAGCCGAATGTGTGCTTAGCTGCTACCTGGGGTCAAACCACAGCAGAGAACAAGCTGCAATAATATCGAAAATGTCACTCTGACCTAGTTCCTAATAATGCTGCTAGTGAAATGGGAAATGGCTAAAAAAACATGCTAGGGTCCCTCCTGCCTCACCAACAGGTAAACTATTCCACCTTCTCATCATGCTCTTTGTCTCTTACAATTTTTTCAACACAGATCTAGTTCTGAAAACGGCAATTGATTCCTTTCAGTTGTCTGAGCTCTGTTAAAATCAATCAGTGTAAAAATACTGATCTTGAATTTAGATATTTTCATGAAGTTCCTTTGCTGTTGGTGAGAACAGACAAAATTGGGCTGGCGAATGGTCCCTATTGGTCACAGCACAGGAAAATTTGGCTTTCACTCTCCTGTTGTCACTAGTCTGCATTGACCAAGTATAACACGTTTTCACCTCAGAGATCAAACATGGTGCCAGGTGCAGGACTGGAGGGCACGTTACTTTACACCATCTAAGAAACCACTATCTTGAAGTATAGGGTGGTGCCTCTTTGTAGGTGGGTTTTTGTTTTGTTTTTAGGCGACGAACAGACATGGAGGGGAGGGTGGTAACACACAGAGAACTGAGAAGATCTGATAAAGGGATTTAGATAGGAGCAATGATATGGGGATCTCTTGTTTCGAATGCTCTAAGTTCAAAGAGCATGAACGAACTAAAAAATATGACTGATTTGTTTCTTAGAGCATGCAGGCAATACCTTTAGGAACTCAGTTGTCCCAAGAAGGCGCAGGTCATTTTTGTTGTGCTGTCAATGTCAAAACATGAGGATGTAATAAGCACAAAAGAAAAAACAAATTCTCAACTTTCTTTTATAATAGAACCTTCTATGCTTCACAAGTAATCTGATCTCTACCAAAACAATAGCAGCTAAATATCTAGTATCTACTGTTACATTAACACCAAGAGTCTTCTGTGGTTTCTTAAAAAGATCCTTTTATTCCAGCCAATGCCACTCTTCTCTGCTACAGTAACCCCTTAGGGAAGCTGTGTAGTGTAAGACTGTATTTACTCAATCTACAAAACCAGCAAAATACTTTGACATTTGGTCAGATCTTTTTGGATCGATTGTCTACATTTACACTCCTGTTTAGAACATCCTCAATTTGGCCTTGAGGCAAAACAGCAAATCATATGCTGACAGCATCAGTCTTGAGACCTCTGATGGGGTGTTCCTGTTCGTCTTCAGAAATGGAATCCTAGGTGCATCCAGCATGCTGCAATCACATCTGCCACGAGGAGAGCCCCAGCAGCTGCTGTGCAGGCTGCAGAGGACTACACTGGCACATCAGCCTGCATCTCCCACAAGATGCAGTGGGACATTCAGGCCGCAGGATCCAAACTGAGTGATACCTGCTTGTGCTAGGGCTGGATCAGTCTTGGGAGCAGCTTGACCACTAATGACTTACACAATTGTAGCTACATTTCAGGTTTCTTTGTGCTTCAAAATTTGTCTGGCATAGACTTTAGCTGACATATAACTATGCTGGGAGCCCCTCAGATAGAGCCAGTGTCATGGGCAAACACCGTTCCTCCAGGATCACTTACGTTTTTAGAAAGAGAGTTTAGGCTTTGAGATTTTTTGCTGGCTGTTGGACAAGTTAATTATTACTACCTCCTCTTGGCAATTGTATAGTCGCAGTGTATATGCCTGGTGTATTTTCCAATGTCTCTGTTTAAAATATTTTGTAAACTTGTTTCTGGGCAGTTTTCATTGCCCTCAAATGGGAAATACTGTTTCTGTGACTGTAAAAACTACAGTAGCACTTCAAATATAGAGATATCAGCAAAATCCTGATAATTGTATGTTGACCTTAGATAGCTGTGTGATGTCTCTGTGAACTTAACAGACCAACAGCTCTAATACACAAAAAATAAACAGTAGACCCTGAAGTCAGCAAGGTCAGACTGGGGTAGATCACTATAATGAGTTCCACAGGTGGCTGTTGACGAAAACTGAGCACAAACTGGATAGCCAGGTTACCCAAATGCACTTGTGATAAAATAGTTAAGAAAGGGGAAAAAACCCTCAACCAAACCAAATTATTCTGCATACAAATCTGCAGCCAGAGAAGAGAGGAGTGAGAATTTGAGAGAGAAACAGCTCTGCAGACACCAAGTGAGGCAGGAGGGGGAGGAGGTGCTCCATATACTGGAGCTGAGATTCCCCTGCAGCCCGTGGTGCAGACTATGGTAAGGCAGCTGTGCCCCTGCAGCCCCTGGAGGGCCATGGGGGAGTAGATATCCACCTCCGGGCTGTGGAGGAGCCCCAGACTGGAGCAGCTGGTTGCCTGAAAGACATCTGTGACAGCGTGGGAAGCCCACACTGAAGCAGGCCCCTGCCAGGGACCTGTGGACCCATGGAGAGAGGAGCCCACACTGCAGCAGGTTTGTTGATAGGACTTGCGACCCTGTGGGGGATCCACACAGGAGCAGCCTGTTACTGAAGGAATTGAAAGGGGCCCACCCTGAAAGAACTACAGCCTGTGGAATGACCTACATCAGAGAAGTTTCNTGCCCCTGCAGCCCCTGGAGGGCCATGGGGGAGTAGATATCCACCTCCGGGCTGTGGAGGAGCCCCAGACTGGAGCAGCTGGTTGCCTGAAAGACATCTGTGACAGCGTGGGAAGCCCACACTGAAGCAGGCCCCTGCCAGGGACCTGTGGACCCATGGAGAGAGGAGCCCACACTGCAGCAGGTTTGTTGATAGGACTTGCGACCCTGTGGGGGATCCACACAGGAGCAGCCTGTTCCTGAAGGAATTGAAAGGGGCCCACCCTGAAAGAACTACAGCCTGTGGAATGACCTACATCAGAGAAGTTTCTGGAGGACTGTCTCTTGTGGGAGAGGCCCCACGCAGGAGCAGGGGAAGGACACCTCTCTCTGAGGAAGAAGCAGGAATAGAAGCAATGTGCGATGAACTAACTGCAACGTGCATTCCGTATCTCCCTGCACCAGCGGGGTGGAGAAGGGAGAGAATCGGGAATGAAAGTAAGCCCAGGAAGGAGGGAGGGGTGTGGTGAAGGTGTTTTTAGGATGTGTTTTGCTTCTCACTATCCTGCTCTGATTTTATCAGTAATAAATCCAACTAGTTTCCCTAAGTGGAGACTGTTTTGCCCATGATGCCTATTGGTGAGTCTTCTCTGCCTGCTCTTAATTCATGAAGCTTTTGTGATATTTTCCCTCCCCTGCTCAACTGAGGAGGAGAGTCATAGAGTAGCTTTGGTGGGTACCTGGCATCCAGCCAGGGTCAAACTACCACAAGAGGTGCCTGATGTTAAAGGGAGTGTAGAGGAGGAAAAGACAAACCAGGTATAGATTATTCATGTGGGAAACTTTTTTTAAAATAAAATTCTAAAGCACATGCCCAAGTGTGATGTTACCCTGCCCAAAGATTGGTCTGAAGAGTTATTTATAGATATGTTATATGAGGGCTTTGCTTATTTATTTTGCACTCTTTTGGGGATTTGTATTCAGACTTTCAAAGACAGATTTTTCATTGCAAGTGGTGCATACCAGAAAGTAAATTTTATTTTTTAAATTTAGCCCTAGTTTTCATTAGCAGAGTCACTCATATGTCCCATCAAAATGTGGATTTATCATTCTTAGGCGCTTCTTCAGAGCAGGATAGTGAGAAGATTTATTTCAGTGTTTTTGGGAACTCAGAATACCTGAGCAGGTGCATTAGAATCTGATGCAGAAGCAAGTAAAGTGCTTTCGAATATGTGATTTCTGTCTCTCTCTTTCCCTCGGTCTCTTTCTGCTCTTTTCCACTTCTGTAGCTCAAATTCTAATTGTTTTGCTCACCTTGAACAGTGCTTGGCAGTCCACTTGATGTTTGTTGGCCTGCTCAAGGTACTGGCCTTCATTGTGAGCTGAGTTCTCATAGTACTTCCCTCTGTGTTGCAAAAGAGAGGTTTTATTTATTAGGTTCTTGTGTGCTTTTTTTTTTTTTATAGACTAACAGGTATAATCTATATATGAAAAATGCTAAAAATAGTATTTCTCTGCTTTCTCGGAATGAGGTTTGTGTAACAAAGTTAGTGGAACATTTGCAAGTGCTGACCTTTAATATGAAACACACTCCAGCTGTAACACAGGACTAGTGTGCCCCTCAACATGAATCTTTGTCACCACCATGTAGACATATCTTCCTGTGAACACCAAATTGTTATGTACAAGCTCACCTTGAAATGTGACGACTGCCTTTGCTCCTGAGTTAATTCTGCAAACTGCCCTGTGGTTTCTGAGATGTTGCCTGAACCTTAATCTGTTTATTTCTGCTTTATGCAAACTGTTTTTAACTAACCCTGATTATTTTAATTTCTTGGAACTTTTCCCATCCTAATAAACTGAGGATGTCCAATCCACATGTTCTTCACTGGACTGAGAAATAAATGAAGTTCTGGTCAACGTTTGGTATGGATCATGTGGGTCCCTAACTTTGAAAGTTGTAGGAGAGACCTGTGTCTATCTGAAAAGGTGTTTTCAACTGGAAGAATTAGAATTTCTTCTCTGAAGGGACAAGGGATTAATCACTGGTGTGAGATTACAATTAGAGATTAAGACATTTAAAATTATGGCTATACAGGTCAGTGAGGTCCAAACTTCTGCAATGTCAAACAAATATCCAGTCAAGCCAGCCAGTGGAGCCTAGAGAGATGATTAGGTCATCATATGCTAAATAAGAACTTTATGATGAGCTGAATTGTTCCACTGGCTGTATCCATTATAGTGAGAGTTTAGACATTAAACTTGTAGAGATTAACATTTATATATTTTAATTTGGATTTGTTTCAGCATATAGATATGTTGCCTAAATATAGAGTCTTAGAGTCATTAGAGATGGCCCGTGGTAACCAAGGCACCCACACAGCTGTCATGTCATTGTCCCCATGCCCACTGCCTGCTACACTACACCATACATCTCTTTCCTTACACGGTTGGCAAGTGAGTAATATTTAGTTTTCAATGGGTTTTTCTTTTGTTCTGCTTGTTTTGTATTCACTCTGAATGAGAGCAAATAAGAAAAATTTTCAAACTCTTCTGAATCTTTGAAGTTCTCTTCTCTTCTGGGAAACTGGAGGGATTATTCCGTATCAAGGCCCATGTCGTGCTGTTTTCCCAGGGAATTTTGGTGGTCTGAGGAGCCCCTGGTGCACTCTGCATATTTTGAAATTTTTTGACAAAGTCATATAGGAGGTATTAGAGCCTTCTGGCTTGGGACGTACTGGACAGCGCATGTATTCACTAAGCTAAAGTTTTGAGGCTCTTTCTATATTATTACTTTCTTTATGACAGATAGGGTCAGAAGGCCACCACTTCACATTACATGGCTTTGTAGCACACGTATGGTAAATAGAGAAAATATTGCCTTGAAACCTTGCTGTCAGTGCAATAAAAATTACTTGTCATTGAGACATTTACAAAAAAAAATCTGGGCTTGATGGACACAATATTTTTATAAAATTATTCTCCTTTGAAGTTCCCAGATACCTATTTCCGCACTAAGAAAAGTTTTCTCTATTCTAATTCTCAGCTGACTGTAGTTTTAAGAAATAATCTAACTTTTGGTTATTACAGTCGAAAACAGTCATTACAGTGTAGGGAAATTTTAACAGATATGTAGCATCCCATTTGTTTTAAACTATTTTCATGTGCCTATGCAGGCTTTGCAGGTGAGTGCTGCTTCTTCCTACCTGCTAGAAAAAATAGCTCTAAATAAATTTTAGCCCTTTTTTTCCCCCCTCTGGTTTAAGCTTGGTATAGTCCAAAAGAAAGATAGAAGACAAGAACAGGAGAGAGTGTGTGAGGATTTATGCGTCTCAAAGATTATTTTGCTATGCCAGAATAAACGATTTTCTGTGTGCTGTTAGCTTTCAACAGCTTAGTAGACTGAGTATTTGAAACATTAATGCATAGTAAAGTCTTACTGTTGTCATAAGTAAAGCCCATCAGATATCTGAGTCTCAGAAGCTTTCTTCATTCCAGCAAAGTGCTGTGGTAGCAGTTCACTACATCATTTGACTCAGCTTCTGGAATCATTGGTGCCATTGGTATCAAATATGCTAAACACTACAGCAGATCCCCTTGTGAATAGAAACTGCAAACAGAAATGGTATTAAGATAAAACCCTGTGCCATTTTCAGATTAAAATGAATTTCTTTTGTTATTCTTTCTGCTGCTTCCATAATCTTTGACTGCTCCCAGAAGAGTAAATTAAAGGCAGTGGCCTAAATTTCAGAAGTGATTAGGAACCTGATGGTCTACTTTCAGGAGGACCAACTGCTGCTACCCAAAACAGGATGTATTTCTCTAAGAGAGTACCTGACTTCCCTTCAGTGTGTGACACTGGCTTCCACTAACATGGAATTCCTTTCAAATGGATCTCTTCTGGGAGCAGGAGTTTTAGTTGTCCTTTTTTTGAGTACGTTTTTTACCTCAGGATCACTATACAACAAAACCTGACAACTGAGCACACAAAATCACTGATGGACTCAACACAATGTTCTAGAAATTCCCTGATGTTTATAATCCTTGGTTGTCCCTTTGCCCTCAAACCATCCCATTTACCCACTTAGAAACACAAGCTGTGACACTGATAGTTTCTTTTCCGTGTTAGCCCATTACTGTAAATGTAGGAATGATTTCTACGCCATTTTTGTCCTCATTCACCCCCAAGAGCTGGAACGCCCCGGCATCTGAAAAATATGTAGTGCCAACCAGTAATGCACACCCTGTGCAGTGCCTGACTAGGAGCATGACATTAATAATTGACAGTATTTATCCCAGTTATTCCTTAGGCCCAAGAGCTGTAACTGGTACCATGCGGATGAACGTCCTCACTGGCAGACTCAGCTCAGCAACACAGTTCTACATGGCCCCTGCTCAAGTTCTTACTGCTCAGACAAGACTCATGGTCTTATGGGACTACATGGCTGGAGGTCGGAGGGATGAACAAGGGGTTGTGAGAAAGGTCACTTCAGAATTTCTGTGGGGAGATCTCAGCACAGTGAGGGAAGGGAAAAAGGATAAGGTGGTGAAAGAGGCATATTAGAGAAATGCAATCAGGTAACAGAGGGCTGAAGCAATTGATGCTGTTGGTTTAATATTTGGAGATTTCCTTCACCATCTTAGAATTAATGCATAGTTTTCCTCAAGAGCAAGAAATTGTAAATGCTTCTTTTGCAATTAAACACAATGCTGGTAACAACCCTTCTAGGGCTGGTGTAGGATGCACCACAAGATGGTCTGGGGCACTGTCTTCTAGAAAGATTTGCCAAAGTGCTGTATGTCAGTCAGCACACACCTCAGAGCACTCAGAGCACTCACCCAAAATAGACTGACTGTGATGCAAGGTAGTTGCTGTGTCAGAGAAATTATAGAGAACCACAGGCACAGGTTGTAAAAAAAAAAAAGATCTTGTATTTACCAAGTGCCAAGAAGAGAGGGTAAACAGTACAGTCCATAGTGAATATTTCTGCTGCTTCTGACAGGTTAGACAAGAGGATGCTTTGCTGTAGCTTCCAAGTCTCTAAAGCCATTTCAGAAGAGAGCCAGAGGACAGACAGGGTATGCTTAGCTGGTTGTAAATTATGTTTTAATTTCTTTGGCAAATACATTAGTATATGTCTCAATAAGACAAAAATGCAGGAGCTGCCTAAGCTCTTCTAAGATCAAAGATAGTAAGCCTTTTGTGCATAATCTAACTAATCTCTTTCAACTGTGTTGTTTCAGACTTAACCCCTTCCTGGGCATAAAATTGTTCTTATCTGAACAAGCCTCCTGGGCACCACATATGATGGATGCCCAAATCGAAAATCTGACAACTTCCTTTTGCCCTCCTCTCTGCCTATTCACGGTCTCCTTTTTAGGAAGTATCTAGTACTTTGTTTCGAAATATTCCATTTCATTTTCAAAGTACTTAAAGAAAAGGAGTAGTACAGGGTTTCAAAACTATGGTGACAAAGAAAGAGAAGATGATTGTGTTTCCAGCTGATATCTGGCACTTTATTTGGTTTAGAAATATTTGCTGCCTCTGTGCCAGTTGACTGACACCACCAAAGAAGCAGTATTTTCTAATTGCCAACTGCCTGTCCTAATTTGTGCTGATGTAGACTACTGCCACTAATTATCTTATTACAAGAATTTTTTTCTTTCTCTCTCTCTCCAAATCCCTCCCTAATTAAGACCCTGTTCTTGTTAAAATCCACCCTACATCACTTATTTCCCTTGTTAGAAGCTTGCTATCACCTCTTTTCTTCTGCAGTGCTCTTGAATCATTTTTGTCGATGTTGACAGTATCTTAGGTTATAAGCTGCTTGGGGGCAGAGAGTGTAGTTTCTGGACTTTTCCTGCTACTATGCTGTAAAGGTGGTTTCCAGGGCTGCAAGGACTTACAAATATGGAAGGTTTTCAAAAATATAATTCTGTGAATGAAAACTGTAAAAAAATAATCAAATGCAAAAAATCTAGTTCTGTATAAACCGATTTTATTTTAAGTTCTAGTTCTCAGAATCTAAAGTCTGAAAAGACTAATTTCAGGAAGATTGCAGAAAAATATATCGTGTCTTTTAGGAGTTTTAAATGAAGACAAAGCATTGGAAATTAAAGAATGATATATATTTGCATAAAGAGTAAGGAGATAATTGTGCTATCCTTATGCACAAGAAAATACTAGTTAGGATGAGTTAGAGACCTGCTTGGTATTGAGCAAATACTGGTTAGTACCTGGTGGTACTTTCATCACGTACATGTGCAATACTTGAAACACAACTTTAGTAGGTTCCTCTGAGAGGAACAGGATGAGCCAGCCTATAGACTGCAATACTATTCGGAAAAGTTAGTACAAATTTAAAGTTTCTGTAATTTTGTAGAGAAAACACTATAAAAGCTGTCTCACTGTATAGAGATGGGAAATTAAAAGAACTTTCTGTCAGTCACTGAACTGTATATAATCTTGAATGTAGAAAGACAATGCATTATGATTACTTCTGTTATTCGGTCTAGGTGTTATACAGACTATGTGTGACATGCTTCTATTTTCAAGCACTGTTTCAAGCACAGATTCACAGAATGGTTTGGGTTGGAAGGGACCTTAAAGATTACCTGGGTCCAATCCTGCTGCCATGGGCAGGGACACCTTCCACTAGATCAGGTTGCTAAGAGTCCCATCCAGCCTGGCCTTCAATACTTCCAGGGATGGGGCATACCCCATTCTCTAGGTAACCCGTTTCAGTGTCTCACCACCCTCACAGTAAAGAATTTCTTCCTAATGCCTAATGTAAACCTACCCTCTTTCAGTTTAAAGATATTCCCTCTTGTCCTAGCACTACATGCACTAGGCATGTAAAAAAGCATGTTTATCCCACTTGGAATTATAGGGTACAGGTCAACATCTGCTTTAAAAAAAAATTCAAATTTAATCACTACTAAACTGAATGTGTTTTGTTCATGTGGTGAACTTTGGGTAGTAGGGGAGTTTTATGAGTGGCTTCTGTCAGAAGACACTAGGAGCTGCCCCCAGGTAGGCCAGAGCCAGTTATGGTTGGTTCCAAAATGGACTCCCTGTTGGCACAGGCTGAGTCCACCAGTGATGCTGGTGGCATGTCTGTGATAATATTTAGGAAAGGAAAGGGTAAAAATTACTGTGCAGCAGCTGTTATAGAGGAAATGTGAGAGAAACAGCCCTGCAGGCACTAAGGTCAGAGATAAAGGAGGGGCTGCTCCAGGTGTTGGAGCAGAGGTTCCCCTGCAGCCCATGGAGGACCCCACGCCACTGCAGCTGTGGTATAAGCTCTTCCCAGAGTATTTCTGTAACCAGAACTTTCAAAACACGGCTAAATTTGCTTCATGGAGCATGGTGTTTTGAAACACAACCTTTTTGTTTATTTAATTTTAGGAGTCAGTAATATTGTTTAGAAGCTGTAACTAACTTTCACTGGAACTCAAGCACCAAGAGCATTATGGCAGTTGCAATTTGAGAAAACGTTTGTAACACCTCTAGGGAAAGATGAAACTTGTGTCAGAGAGCTAATGCAAAAAATGACAGCTAATAAAAAAAAAAAACAAACATTATTTGAGTAGAAGCATAATCTAGGTTTATTTCTTCTTTTCCAGATAAGTACCTTTTAAATAGAAATTGTTTACCAGCCATAAAATTGGTTTACTTAGACTCAAATGAGTTAAAGCCACCGGTAGGAACAAACAGAGATGCAAGACTTGGCAAGGAGCTGTATCATAGAATGACAGGATATGATGAGTTGGAATGGACCCACAAGGATCACAGAGTCCAACTCTTGGCCCTGTGCAGAACACACCAAGAATCACACCATGTGCCCCAGAGCATTGTCCAAATGCTTCCTGGACTCTGTCAGGCGTGGTGCTGTAACCACTTCCCTGGGGAGCCTGTTCCAGTGCCCAACCACCCTCTGGGTGAAAATGTTTTCTTTTAAAACAACACTTTGAACTTTTCTTCTTTGGGCAAGTTTTTCCAACAAAGAAATTGAAATAAATTTTTTAACCAGTCTCAGATTAGCAGGATGTTTCTTAGTAGGAATAGTACTAAGCTATCCGAAGAACCATTCATTTTTGGTGGGGTGGGTAACTTCATTGAATAGAGGGAATATGTAATGCTTTCTTGGTACAAAGATTTATTTGAACCTAGTAAGAAAGAATGTTGTCTGAATGGTGTGTTCATCTCATTTTTAAACATATTTTAAAGAGTCTTCCAGAAAATGATTATAAATATATATTTTTCAATAGAAATTTAAAAGCATTTTCCCCTCTTTTTTGAGCTAGGGTTATTGATGGGAGGATAAAGAGGCTAGTGATGCATATTTTGCTTGTGAAACTGGAGAAGTTAGTATCAGAAAATATGGCCTTTAGTGTCTTCAGTCAGTTTTTGAAGATCTTGATATTTGATGCTATGGTTTTTTCACATTGGCATTTTAATATTTTATAGCTATTTTTAACTCTCCAACCATCTGTAACTAATTTTCTTTTGTAAAAAAACCCCTGCTAACATCTGTTTATATGCAATTGCAACTGGGGGCATGTAGAATATTACCTCAAACTTAATACTTGGCTAAAAGCTTGAGAATCTGGAATGATATTAAAATTAACTTCCAATTTATTATGCTTAGACTTGGGTTTAGAAAAATGTGTTAAAAAACATGTCTGTTAAGATACTCTTAAAGACACATTAGCGTCTTTAACTAACATTAGACTTCTTAGACACTTCTAAATATTAAAACATAGTAATATCCAAAATGAATTTTTTTTATTCTAATTAAAAATGATAAAAATTCTAACCATTTTTTAAAATAAAACCTATGTGAATTCTGATTAATCTCTCTAATAATTCAAGTATATTTTTGTAGTGTTGTAGTAATTGAGGAGAAAAACTCATAAGGGAAAATTTATAGTAAGTAAAGAACAGAACATAATTTTCTTTAGTTCAACAAAATGGTTTATTTTATGGCAGGATTCCTGTCTCAAGGAATAAAACTTTCAAACCAATGACAGGTCTCTTCTAGTGTACAGAGATTACAAAGTGGAAGTCAACCATGAGTTCTTATTCTCAAAAGTAACTAAACAATAGAAACAATTCCTTCTCCCCCGCACCCACTTATAATTTAAGTTTGTAACAACAATAAAAATTCTTTAGCTGTGAATTTTAATCAGGCTCTTCCTCTGAATTAACGCTCCAGGTGACTATGTATATTCTCTCCGACTGTAAAGTAACATACGGAGTGTCAGAAAGTAATAGAAGGAAAAAGCATTTCTGAGTTAAGGGAGAGGGTAAAAATAGGTGGTACTGGGGATTTTCTTGCATATAAAATGTGCATCCTTGGTTGCAACAAATTGTGACTAAGGTGTAGACATTCTTTCTAGTAACATTAGCACTTCTGTTTGTATTGGTGACAGATTGAGCCTGTTGTGAATACATGGCATGGGTGCAGGTATGAGTCAATGAAGATGGCAATGTTAGCTCATGAGGTAAAAAATTAAGCTAATTTACCTCCACTCTAACTTCACCATAGTTTTGGATTTTGTAATGACCCTGCTGATTCAGCTGTTACCAGTTGGTTTTTGTCCCTGCTTGGCAAGACAGAGATGATACAGTGCTTAATTTTTGCCTTAAATTAAAAATGGAGTTTGAATTCAGTCTATAACTAGGTGATTGGCAGCTTGTGAAATTACAGTGTGATCAAGCCAATGCAGTCATCAAAGCATACTTACTCTTGTATTAATAAATACAGTATACTGAAAAATCTTTTCTGCTTATCTGCAAAATATATTCACCCATTTGAACATCTGCTATTTATTTATTAATTCAAAAATCAGCTCTTAGTTCCTAATTTCACAAAGATCAAGAATACTGACACTAGATGTTTGTTCTTCAACCCTGTAACTGGACTCAGTAGTGATTTCTGTAGTTGCTCCTTCCTAAAATATCAGTGAGCAAACTGTCTATAACTAGACATTCTGAGTGTTCTTAATTATGAGGGAAGAAGACAAGAAACTATCCTGAATCTCTCTATGAACTTTCAGAGACTAAGGCCTACATTTTTGCTTTACTGAATTCTCATGTCTCTTTCAAAAATATTTCTTCAAATGTCATCCTGGAGTGTGTATTGCAAAGGATTTCACCCTGAGAGGTACAGAAGTATTGAGTCCGCTGTACAGTAGCTGGGATTTGGGAACATCATACCTATACTTCTCTCACAGAAGAGGAATTCTGCTGTATTTGGGATCTGGAAGAAGGAAGATAGGATGATAACAGAACAGATGACAGATGTTTTGTGAAGAGAGAGAACATCTTCCCCTCTCCGTTTCTTAACACAGAAAGAGAGACTTGAAAGGGATATAATAACTTTCTCTCAAAAAATCAAAGGAGTTCAACAGTTTATCCTTCCAGTACTGATCTTATGTACCAGATTTGCCCAAGGTTTAAAGAAGTTTAATATTTAGGCTCAAAATAAGAGGGCTTCTAATCAAAAGTTAAATGAGGTTCTGGAAGAGGCCAGATAACACAAACAAGACCTTAACTTATGTTGAAAAGGAGTTTTGATGGAAGAGACAATATGAGACAATTGCCCTCACTTGGGGGCTGTACCCAAAGCTGATGGCAGAGATCCATATGAGCTGCACTATTATGTTCCACCAAGAGCTATGCCCTCCTGTGAAAGGTTCATGGGAAATGAACTACTGCTATAAATAATAAATTACTGCTCATAATCAGTTTCCATGACAGCTCTTCAGTGACTGGTTATAGAACAGCTGCAGAAATGGATTTTTTTGGTGTCCTGTTTGCATACTTTGCTTAATGTCAAAAGGTATGAATATTGTGGGATAAAGATTGGTCATGAAGGCAGAAGGTATGTAAGTGTATTTAATAAATTTCATTTTATTGTGAGCGAGACTCTCTTGTAAGTCACTGGAATTTGGGACCAGATGTGTGTGCAAGGAGTTCTGTCTTCTACCTTGATCAATCTCAGTCTGATCACGTTAAATAAATCTTGAATTGGAGGAGGATGGGGAGGGGGAAATTGAAGCCAGTTTCTCTAGTGAATGACACTTAACACTTAATCCTTAAAGTGCTGATAATTCTTTCGTTTCTTGAGCCCTCCTTAGTATGCTTAAAATAAAGCATCTGCATGAAAAATGCTGCCAGGTTATTCTGTCTCTGTCTCAGTGTCTTTGGTGGTTTAAAAACAAAATAAATATTTGAATTTACAAGTGCTGATCAGGCGTTTTTGGAGTCTTGTTTTTTCAGTCCTAGAAAATTTTTACTGACATTTCAAAATCCTTTGGAACTCTATCTGAAGAGCCTTAAGCCTCTTAAAGTCTGCATGGCAATAGATTCTGAAAAAGTTTTGGTTTTCTGTTTAAGTACCAAGTAAGATGATTGGAGATTTCCATTGATTATTTTTTCTTGTTTTTCAGACAAGGGTCTCATTGTCTGTATGATATGATTCAAATCATCCCCTTCCACTGTCTTTTCTCTTTTTTTCTTTTACTTTCTGTCTTTTCTATTCCTGTAATCTGTGAACATTTTTTTTAATGCTTAATATTGAGAGCGATACAAATACTTCTTGAAGAATTCTACTCAGTGATTTTACTAATGATCTAATGTTTTCAAACTGAAGTCTAAATCTAACCTCCAGTATTGCAGAGAACTCCCACGACTCATCTGTATTCTTGTTGATGAGTCTTGTTACCACCTTTCATTGATTTGTATAGCATTCTGTAAGCAATTTCAAATATGGACTAATTCTAAATACACTCCTATAAAATCTGGATTACTGAGACCCCAAAGGAGAATACTTCCTTCTATGGATGACATTTGCTGTGATGTGGTCAGAGTATGGGAATGGGGAGAGGAAGATAGACGTCCTTCACAGGCAGGATTTCTTCCTTGGCTACTGCAAAGATTCCCGTGGTGGGGTTTCTTACTCACCATTGGAGGCAAAAGAACTAGTCTAGTGACCTTGTAGGACTGAGCGCACATGTCTTAAAACATAATAAATGCAGGAGTCTGCAATGAAAGAAGGTTGAGCTGAATTATGTGGCATTCGCCATAAACGAAGAGTGTGCATGTGAGCAGTGTAATTCATGATAATGTATTCAGCTACAAGACCTGAGCCCTGATACTGCGCATTCATATGAAAGGAACAAATTTTCAAGCACTCTATACTTCCTGTGTATGTCCTTCCTTGATATTTGTTATATTACACTCATAATGAAAACATCTAAATATATTTGCCTTCTCAAAACCTAATATTAATGTAAATTGTCTACTTTCAAAATACGCCTGATGTTATAGATGCAAGGAGACCTGGAAACTAGCTTGCTATACCTGTAATTGGTCTTAAAATGAGAGAATATAAGAGACTGTAATTAATCTGCTCAAATCTTGTAGAATCTCAGATGCACTAAAGCCTAACTGTGTTTCTGCACTGAAATCAGTGGGAACATATACCCTTCAAGAACTTAGTCCAGCTACATAATGAAACAATGTAATGGAGATCTATCATCAAGCTAATATTTCCATTCACCAAAATTGCTCAGTCATGAGATCAGCTTTTTCATGCACATCAACAAAACACAGATTTATGGAGAGCTTCAGTGTTATGCTGCTGTGCAGGCTTAAGGGAAAAGGCCCTGCTGCAGTAGTACATATTCTTGAGTACATTGTTTGAGTTAAAACTCCAGGACCTGATTGTGTGCTGAGTCAGAGCCTTAGAAGTCAATAAAAGTATCAATCAGCTCCTATAAACTGACACAGTCTAGTTCTGTGCACAGTCCTCCAGATTTAATTAAGCATGAATTGAATTGCGATGGTGTCTGTATCCTCATTACCTCTGCACAGCACTCAATTGCACTCTCTTCTTGTCATAGGATACCCTGCTAGGAGCACACCCAGCATGGGTGTGCTGGCTCCGTGTGGGGAAGAATTCTCCAGACACAGAGAGATGTAAGGAAGTTGAGGAGAAGATGGACTTTTAACTCAATGAGTTTAGTGATGAGTCAGGTTTCTATGACACCAAGACCTGCTTGCTAATTTTTTGAATCAGGTACGTTGGATGCGGGTTTGACAAACCTGGTGTAATGGAAGGTGTCTCTTCCCATGGCAGGGGGGATTGGAACTAGATGATGATTAAGGTCCCTTCCAACTCAAACTATTCTCTGATTCTGGGTAAGAAAAGAGTTCACATCTGAGAGTGTTTGTATACCCTCATATTTCAACATGCTCCTTACATATTAATGCCTAATTTTTAATGTTTCTGAGTGCATATTAGGTATATAAAGTCACATGAAAAAATCAATATTTCTATTTCTTGATGTAAGTGAATGTTTCCTCTCCTTGCTGTATGTATGCTTTCTCTGATGTTTGTGAAGCTTTTTTGTCTCTGTGTTATTTATTGTAGGAGAGAGATTGTCCATTAAGTCTTCCTAGGTCAATTCAAAAGCTGTTATTTAGACTCCTGATTCCATTAGTGCTTACATCAGGTAAAGTTCCTAGAAGATCATGATGAACAGTTTTCCCCAAATCTGCAGTCTCTCCTTTGAAAAACTACTATGGGTAAATTCTGTTTTTCTTCTGCGATGATAATTTTAGGTAAAGGATAAAATGGATGAAAGAGCTGAATCAGTGAGGATGGGATAACATTGGCTGAATTGTATAATGCTGTATGGGCAGGCCTGTTCAGCTACCGAAGGGCCTATATTCTTACTTGATAAAGTGCTCTGTGAGCATACTATTTCTCCGAAAGGCATGGTGTGTAGGCAGAATAAATGGAACTCAAATGTGGTGAAAAGAATTTTGCATGTATATGAAAATGCAATTACTTTTCATGAATGTGGCAGGAGAAAGTAGAATACTGTGTGCCACACGAAGTCAATAGAACTAGTTTCTAGTGAGCTTATCCTTTCTTTTGTTTGTTCATGCTAGTAAAAATCTGATGTCTATATACCTCACCAAAATACCTTCCTGATTTAAAAGAAAAGGAAATTTTGAGTGTCTAATTGCATTCACTAGATCTGCTATTGTACCTACTTACACTTCTTGCTTAAAAAATCAGAAGTCCTGGTGAGTTCATAATGTCTTCTGATTAGAAAGCTCTAATTAAAGAAGAAGCCATATAATGAGATTTTGGTGACCAGTCATAGAGTTTGAATACTAAATTGCCCTGCTGATTTCTACTGAACACCAAGCAGTATGTTCAGTCATTATCTCCTAAGTTCTGTAAACCTGCGTATTTATTGGTCTCTGCAGTTTCCACTCTTGAGCTTTTTCAGATTGACCACTAACCCTAAAAATGCTCTTGCCAATAAGGCCTAAGGATACTTTTAAAAATATGTCATTTTAGGATATTACACTGAGATCATCCCCTAATGTCCTGACCAATAATATCTCATTGTTTCCTGTGATATCCCTGCTGGTCTATATTAATATTTATCTCTCACATTTAGTTGATGAAAGGACAGTGACTGTCTTTCGGGGTTTTTTTGCACTGTGTAATAGAGTATGATCCTTGTTCAAGAAGAAGAGTACCCTGAATAAATTGTAATTAATAAGAATTAGGGGATAATTTTTTGGGGGTGAGGTAGTCCCTTGTTTTATAATAAAGCCTTTGGGAAACCTGTGAGAGGCGGGGGGTTAAATTTAAAACTTTAATGAGAAAATTGTGTTAGTTTCAGTCAGCTCCTGAACTTAACCATGTATTGATAACATCATGCTGGAAGTCACAAATGACTTCCAATAGTCATATTCCAGAGGGTTATTAAATTGTGAAATGTTCTCAGAATATTTTGTTCCTGCACATATCACTGGGTTGTCCCTTCAGGTTAGTAACATCCTTTGAGAGAAGACCTGGTGAGAACTCAGCTTGCTGCTCTGTAGGCAGGGGACAGACATCAAATCTTTCCTCTGAATCATTCTCTGAATCTTCCTTGGAATTGCACTCTGATATGCTGCAAGATTTGCACTAGGAAAAAATATTAGATGCTAAATAATTCCTAGGACCCATTCCATTGAGATGTAGCTTCTTATTGTAAGATTGCTTTACCTATTGGCGTGAGGAAAAGCAGCATGTGACATGGAAGTAGATCAATAACCAGTAATAGCATGTTGCAATTACACCTGAAGAACTGCAGAAACAGAAAAGATCTCTCTATCATGTGTGTGGGGGGTGGGACTCTGTGTATGTTTTTGGATGGGTTTTTTTGTATGTTTTTTGGGTGTTTTGTTTTGTTTAGGGGTTTTTTTTCAACTTTTGTTTGTTTTTTTTCCACAGAAGAGAAAATAGCACTAAAAAATACCTGGAGAAAGCATTTTTAGACTTTTACTGATACGATATTTCCAGGACCAATATGAAATTTCAGTATTCTGGTTTCTTTCTCACAGGAAGGAATACAATTTTAAACTCTCTGGTACTGTTGCTATATAGATAGTACCTTGCCTACACAGTTTGCATACTCTTGCATTTGAATATTCTTTACTCAGACTTTTCAAAAATTGAAATATTTAACAATCAATTCATTTTAGTTCACATATGCCAGTCAGAAAGATGCAGATGTTATCAACACTCCCTCTCTCATTCTTCCTCCCCTCCTTTTCCAAAGACGAGCAATGTGCCGCAGTCAGCCCTATCACAGCTCACTGGGGTCTGACCATTTAGAAGAATAAGAGTCTATCTTGCCTGCTAAAACCTCTCTGAGTGGTGCAACGGAACCATACTGCCACACCACTCTTATCTTCTTTGCTGAACATCCCTGTGTGTTAACCCCATGCTATATGTTGCTATCCTACTGGAGTTTCAGTTGAGAAAATTAAATGGATATGGTAATTTAAAGGTGTCTGAGAAATGCTGAAAAGAGTCTATTCAGGCACGTCTTACTTTACAATAAAATAGTGACAGGTTTCAAAAAAGGATTCTTCTTCTATTAGAATGCAAATAAACACTGTTTTCCCCTAGAGCCCCCTGTCTAACTATGGAATAATAACTCTAGACAAAAGCTGTACATTGTCATCTTTGACATTTTACCTCTATTATATGCTTAGTTTTTCCATAAATTATAACATTCTTCAAATATGATTAGATGTGTGCAGTGATGAATCAGGAATTGTTAATCAAAATTGCTTTAAACAGTCACTTATGAGAACAGGTATCAGTGAAATATGGAAAAGGGCACAATGAAGAGAGTATTTGTAGCCTGAAAGGTACCCTTTAGCAGGATGCAATTTTAAACAAGATGTTAGCAAGGTAATGTGGGTGTGTGTATTAAGCACTGGCAGAAATTGAGTTCATAATGATGTGATCCTCAGTGAGCTGGCTTAAAGGTTGAAGAAGATGTAATGAACTAAACAGAAAATGGAATTTTTTTTTTCAGCTCCTTTTAACTGCAGTATGAGAAAGAAGTGACAGGGAAGAAAGAGAAGAAGGAAGAAGAGGGGTGGGGTAGAGAGAAAAAGAACTAGTGAACCCAACAAAATCATACTGAATGTTTGAGACACTTGAGCATGAAATTCCAGGTACTCAGTTGTAGACACAATCTTCATCTGTTAAGGGAGTAAAAATTGAAAGTCTGATTCCAAAACAGTACTACACCTCTGCTACGGATTTTGGTCTGACTCTCTTAGGTTGCACAACTGCTGAGCTTCAGGCTTCCATCCCCTTTACCTAATGCAGATCATTAATACTTGGAGGATGACCCAAACAGCATGGTGTCCTCAGGCAGCCAGTCCGTAAGTTTTTAGTTACTCTGCATCAGTGTATGTGATTGGACACAATATGTTTCAGGATACTAAAAAGAGTGATTATAGTTACATTTTTTAATATCAGGCATTTTGATGCAAGATTCTTTTTCTTTAGCTCTATGTGTTCAGTGTGATAAATATTACACACCAATCCTAATTCAGTTTTGTGAGGATTTTAATTTCTTTCTATTTGTCTGTGATACAGTCAGATAGCATTCATCTAGCAGCCCTCTGTATTTCTTTGGAAAGGGGCCTCTAGTTTGATCTGTATGGGTTTTCTGGTCAAGAATTTGTTTAAAGCCTATCTCTGTGTTTCTATTATACCTAATATATAGTTTATTTTTGTAGTGGCATATCTTATATCTTGTGTATGTGGACCAATCAAGAGGTTCCATTGTTGACACACTGGTTAACCTGTGAGTTTGGGTTCTGTCTTTCTGCTTTGCATGTACAGGAAAATCCTACTTATGAGCTAAAGCAGACAGATTAGCATCTTTGAATTTTTTATTTATACATTGATAAGAGTTTAGTACACATAATTTTCCAGCATTCCCCTAACAATAAATTCCAAACTCCAATTGCAGGGACTTCTTCTCTAGTATGTATCTAAGCAGTTCAAATCCTTAAGTCTTTAGCTAAGATTTCCAAAAAGATGAACAATTCGTCAGTGATGAAAAGTTCTATTCTATGGGTTTTCTTTCATGCAGAACAACTAGACTCGCAGGTCTCTTAGATACTTAAATATCTTCACAAGGGAGTGAAGACCTAAAAACATTATGCAGATTTGAAACAAAGATGCTATAATCTTAATTTTATATAGCCTAACAAACCCAAGTGCTTTTTACATTATGATATACACATAAATAAATACAGCATAATATCTTAAATCAATATATCTAAAAAAAATCCAATAAAAGATAACTGTATTGTGTGTATGTGTGTTTGATTTTACTTGTATGAAGGTTTCGTACATATTTTCAGAATGAACAGCATTTTCTTCCCAATCTGCTACAAATTGGAACCTGGTAGTTGTCAGCAGCCTTTAATGAAATTCAGTCCAGGGCTTAGGATCATTCCAGAGCCCATGTAAGCTCTCCAGAAGCTTTTAAGTGGGGGATTGGACCTGTGTTCTTTACTCCCTTAGCAGAAGCGAGGTGAGTGCCAAATCACCCTGCAGATTTGGGAGAGCTTCCCAGGGCAAGGCGGAGTAGCTGATTAGCTGGGAAAGCAAAATATCCTTGACTGCTGCCAGAAAAACATAATCCACTTCACTGTCAATAGTAACAATGCTGGAATGAATCTGCTAAGGCTCTACTAAGACCATAGGGCTTGAAAACCAGGTTTTCAAGCAGAGAACTTGATCGATGTGTCCTCATTTTCATTTTGCGCAGGTAAGGTGTGTTCAACTGTCAGAGACTAAAAGGGACCATAAATATTTCCACTTCTCTTAACTGATTAGAAAATAAACACCCTAATACAAAGTTTATCTTCATCTTAATGTTTATCCTGTAGCAGATCACACTGTGGAAATTGTGCAGAAGCTAGTTGTTTTCATTTAAAACAAGATTTTAATCACAGGCTTAGATGTTTTTCTGTGGTTATATTTGCTTTTCTCTGTCCATGTAAATACCTCAGACAGAGTCGGGCTGAGGTGTTTCAAGGCTTTTCATGGCAGCCCTTTTATCTTCCTGGAAGACCAATAGACTTCTGCTGTCTGAGGTGTGAATGAAGTATTGATTCTGAGTGGATCAAACCTTTGTGGTGCTTTGTAAATCAGGAAAACTTCAATGAATCAACAAGGATTTTATGGTTGGAAGACCTCAAAAGAGAAGTTACTCACTTTCCATGTGGGCATTCTAAGGAAACAAGTTCAGCACCAATCTTAAAAGAAAATTAATTCACTGTGGGTGAAATTGTTGTTCACTGCCACCTGCAAAGCCAAGAACTGATCTGTGTGACAGCCTTGATGATGACACTCACCTGTTAAGATTTGATTCAATCTGCTCTTTGGGTTCACCATAGTTATTCATAATCCCCACTGACCTCCTTAGTAGTGTCTAATATAATTATGGTTTATTTTGTTACAGGTGTCTTTACTGGTGATTCATTTATGCTTCATACAAAACATTGCCTGAGTTCTTTCAAACTGTGATGCAAGTCCCTTAGGAAGCTTGCATGTAACACTTCAATATCAAAGTTCCCATGTACATGGCTGAGAGTAACAAGTTCCATGAAGCATATTTTTAAGGTCTGCACAACCTGATTCTTTGGCATAGTTCTCTTACATCATTCTTGCAACTGTACCTTAAAATTACAGTTACAAACTAAATATTAATTGGGATGCTGACATTTTACATGCTGCCAGGCAAAAGAATATTTAGAAGGATGTAGATGACTTGAGTCTCCAGAACCTTAATTAACTGGTGATTTCCATTCCACCAAAGTGCTGTAACACCAACCTGATTAATAAAAAAGTACTTACAAAGAAGGCCAGAAATGAATGTTATTTCTTCTTACGCCATGAGAGAAGCTTCTTTAGAAACCAGACACCTGCTAGGGGAGCAGAAGGACTACTGCTCTTCAAGTGCAATGATGAGTCGTCTGTCATTAAGAAAGCACGTAAGACTGTGGAGCACATCAGCTTTTGCTTTAGTGTAAGTTAAACACAAAATTAAGCCTGGAATACAGATGTTTTTCTCAACTGGAAGTTTATTACATTTGTTGGATAATCCTTTTCAACACACCGTTTACTTCAGTCATTAAATAGTTGGAAATAACAGATTGCTGTTTTCTCTCTGGTTGCATTCCTAGTCCAGGCCTCATGGTCCTATATGCTGTCTAAACAGTGGTACACACTGTTAAATTTCTTACTAGCCATCCTGCCTGAATAAGTGCATTTGAGAGACTGATTTGGTTTGAATCAAACTAGTGGTTTGTGGCTTCTGAGTGCTAGGGGGAGAGTTTGACTTTGTGCAGCTGAGTGTAGAAAATCCATGAGTACTTTAGGACTGTTTCAAGGCAGTATAAGAGGCAGACTGTGCCAACAGGAAGGAAATATTAGGGATCTGGGACTGCGTGCACGAATGTTATTATTATCAATGTATGTGCCTTCCTCTTTCTCAGTATAGATATATTACCTTCTGTTCTCATTCATTCTCAACACTGACTTTGATTTCAACTCTTCTCTGAATTTATTCACATTCACTATAACTTGTCTGCTGAAAAGCTAAAATAATCTAGACAGGAAAGAAGAATGTACCAAATGACTGATATATCCAATTAAGCCTTCTCTGGGGAGATATGAGATATTCAAAATGTTATGTTGGTAATCAATCCACAGGGCAGAACACAGTTCTATGAAATATTATTTTAATAAATGAATTCATCTAGGGAACCCTTGATCTGCTGACAAACTTTTTTTTTGTCAACAGGAAATGTTTGAAAAACATTAGTCCTACTTAATACATTTTCAGACATGCTTTGCTTAAAACAATAGCTTTTGTCTTATTTCTTCTATGAACTTAATTTTCCTGTGAGTTGTTGCTTTCTTTTACTCCTGTTCTGCAGCTTTTATTTTTAATAGAAAAAGAAGTGAAGCTTCCCAGTTTCTTCATGTTCCTTTCAAGCTAGGCTTGCTCTGTCCTTGCACTGTCTGTGGAAAATATCTTAAAGATCACAGAGAATATCTTGAGTATTCATTAGTCTTTGGTAGGTGTGTGTGTGAGATATAGATAAGTGCATGTAGAGCTGCTACTGTGGAGAATGAGACAGACACCTGTGCCTTTGGCTTGCAATTACCCATTAAATGCTGTGTAGAGGGTGAAATTTAATTTCTGTGTTGCAGGAAAATTAGACTTTGAAAAATTTTTTATTCTGATTCTTAAGGAAAATTAGTCTTTTCAGCCGTGAAAAAAATCTGAGACATTAAAAGCATATTAGAAAAAGAGAATCATCTGGGTTTACCTTTCAACAAAAAAAACCCCAAACCAAAACCAAAAACAAAACCAACAAAAAATTAAAAAAAAATAAATAAAAAAAGAAAAGGATAGAGCTTCTTTTGTAAAGTCTAATCAGTCACCAAATCCCCAAAGACTTACTAGGCTGCCTCAAATTCACGGCAAATGCCCCAAAGCAAGGGACAGCTATAGGTATGCATGAAGCTGGGAATTTATATACTTTGAAGAACACAGTTTTAAGACCCCAGTCCAGGACTGCTAAATCCCAGCTGTATGTGAGATCCCAAGTCTCTAGAAGGGTGCCAACAAAGTCCAAGCCTCAGCACACAAAGCTAAGGGCTGCCATGTGTTGTGTACCTCCCATTGCATGACGAGCACTGCTGAGTGTGCTGCTGGTTCCAAGCTCAATACGTCGAAGTTGCAGAGGTCCTATTTGTGAAAGAAAACCTTAACATCACAAAATTCTGGAGTTCTGAGGCAATCCTCTTATTGAGATTGCAGACTGTAAGTGATTAGAATTTTGAATGCCTTTCTGGTTAATCAGGTTGAAGCTCATTTTTCAGCACCCAAGTCACTAAGGGCAGTTCAGTGCACGAGACCACACTAAAAATGTCTCAAGTAAAACATCCTGAAACATCTCAGTCCTTTAGTATCCATGGTGCTGATTGAGCCAATAATACAATTCAGACATGACCCACCTGGTTTACAAATTATAATTATGTTCTTGGATATAAGGAATTCCTTGGTAAAACTGCTAAATACCACCACTCCAAAGTACCTTTTGCAGAGGGTCAGAAGTAAAAAGTATGTTGTAATAGCAATTTTAGGGATTATTGCAGGATTAAATGATGCAGATCCATGTCCTGAGTACACGGACCACAGGGAACCGTTTACGGTGGTAGGAGGATTCGAGATTGTGATTTTTCCCTTTTAATTTTAGCAATATAAACATCAGTCAGGTAATCTGACAGTGTAATCTGAACCAGCAACCGTACCTCATAGACAGACACCTACACAAAGTTTTGAGGTTTATTTTATCTCATCCTTGTTTGGGTTCATTTTCAGCTTTCAGTTTAAAATGATGTAGATTTACATCAGTAATTTAAATTATTGAAATTGATGCAGATATTTATGTAAAAAAAAAAAGCAAACAAAACCACAACAAACCAAAAAACCAAAAGCAAACACCAACAAAAGAATAAATGTATAAGCATGGGAAATAGAAGTGGTAACACAAACTATTATCATTATTCATGGAATATCCTGTTAGATAGCTTCTGTTTAGTTCCAGCAACAGATTTGTTACCTCATAGGAAAAGTTAAAAAGTGGACAGATGTTTATTTGACAGAAGATGGCCACCAAAGTAGTCTCTCGATATCTGGCTGTCGTTAGTAGCCTTCTCTTTAAATTCATCCTTAAATTTCCCTCTTACTCCTCAGGACACACAACATTTACTTGTGATACTTGCCAACATATTTTCTAATATATTTATGAAATTCCATATTTATTGAACATTAGGTATTTTATTGTCATTTTATATGTCTTCAAGGAGATTATTTCCCTGAATTACTATTACTCTCCTTACCCTCTCTAGCTGTACTGCCCATGGTAATGTACTTCCCTATTTTCTCCCTATCCATGAACTTACTTACTTTCAATTTAATGTGAAAAAAGAGAAATAAAATGTGCATGAAGTTGACTGTGGCTGCCTTTGTCAATAATTCAGAATAGGGCATAACGGTTAGATAATAATTCACAACTTCATTCAGTTATCACAGCACTCTGACACAGAGGACGTTGATGAAAAATCCTCCACTCCCTCCACCACCTACAACTTTTTGAACATCTACTGTTCTGAATATAATGGACCTAAGCTGAAAATCCTATTACCAGATTTGTATCTGATTACACAGCATTTGCTATTCTGACTTAGAAATTGGAACTGCTATTGCTTGCCTGGGCAGCTCTTGAGTATCTGTGTAAAAAACATTTAAACCTTTAAAAAAAATCTTAGGAAAATAAAAATCTTTAAAAAGGCTTTATAGGGTACTTATCTGATTTTGCAGTTGCCCTTAAATATAATCTATTTAATACAAAATACGACATGTCTATAAGGTAAGTGTTGAAATCCTACTACTCCAAATTCTTTAGTTGTGAAATATACATTTGTTGCATTTCCAGGGAAACAGGAAATGAGAGCTTTATTTAATTTGAAGGATATTCTTGTAGCTGTTTCTAAACTGTGTTTGCTGACCACTATTTTCATCTTTTGGATGCCATGTTGGCTGTCCTGTGAGAGTTGTTCTTCCCTTATTTCACTGTCAGAATGCCTTTGTCTCAGAAAAATTCATGCAGCACAAGGAATTACTGGTATCCCATCTTAGCTGAGAAATTTTTAAACGTGTAATATGAAATGTACCTTCTCTTAATTTCCTCTCTTGCCTCAAGGTACACACATTTTTTGAATTCTGTACTAACAGTTAACTATCAAAACAAATTCCTTGATATATACCACTGATGAAGGGAATGAGAAACAAATTAATCACAAATAAAGCTTTCTTCTTATAAACACAAAATTTAAGTAGATAACTAAGGTTGATTTCAGATGTATAACCTTTGTATGCCTTGTTCTTTTTTTCCATCTTTTCCCCAATGTTCCTGCTTTCATTGTTAGTTTTTTAATTCATATTTCTATTTATCCTCTCTCACAAAGTTAAACTTCTCTGTCTGTTCTGTCTTCTGTATTGGCACATATGCAATTTTCTCCATTGTATTGATTTGGGAATTTAAACAATAATGTCCTCTGATGAAAAAATCACTATTAGTGAAAAATGATAAGGTAAAACTACAGCAGGTTACTTTTATGATCAGGGGAACCTTTTATGAGTTATTTTATGAGCAGAAAAATCTTTCTTGAGGAAGTCCTTGGCAACTCTTCTCAGATATTGGTAACGGGACATTTTTTGTTAAAAAAATAAAACGAAGAGGACGTATAGAATGGTGGTCATTTGTTTTACTTTTTAATTTTAGTGCAAGATAAAATTATAATCAATAGTTATGAGCATGTGAGAAGCAAAAAACCCAACCGAGATCTAAATTATGTTTGTTCTACAGCAATATTAATATTGTATTTGCACACAACTCTTACTGTAAGATTTTAGTACAGCTTTTTGTCCAAGCTTTTCTATATTCTTCCTTCGTGACCTTAGTCCTTCAATTGTCAGATTTTTATTTTTAGTTTAATATTCTCTGTTGATCACTGTCATGTTTCTTTGTTTGTAGTTTAAATTCTATCTTCCAATATTTTAACATCTTTTTTCTATACACGTCTTTTTACTTCTTACATTTGCTAACATCTTTATTTTGTCTGTGGTATTCATCATGTCTATTTATAAAACATCCTTTTGTCTTCTGTTCCACTTTTGCAGAAGATGAGAAGCTGTTCCTTTATTTGCAGCAATTCCTGACATACATATCAATGCAACAATTTGAAAAAAAAGAAATAAAGGATATTTTGACTTTAATCAGAACTTTGCCTGAGCCCCTAATTTACCATGAATACACTTTTTAAAAATTATTTTCTCTCTTTCTTTCAGAACAGCCTTTGCCTTTCCAGTAGCTATGGATAATGACTGCTTATAATTGTAAATTAATACTTATAGGCTGGAGATCTCCGAATACAGAATAGATTTCTGAATGCATACCTGAGGTGGATATGATCTGAAAGCTTATGTCAGTCTTCACCGAGGCTGAGTGTAGTAGGATGCTCTAAGTGGGAGGTAAAACAGCTTGAACTTTACCCAATTTACAAAAGTTATCCGTGGTAGATAGAAAAGGGGGGGTAATACTGCTTTTGGTGGTAATGAATGCTGAGACCAGCCTGATTCCTCAATCCCAAAGTTAAACATTCTGAGGATCTGGAGAACAGAGGCTTGCACTGGTGAGGATGTGCAAGACAAAGTTCCTCATAAAGGAACCAACAAATGATAGAACTGACAGCTTGTCTAGAGTTGCCAAATTGGGATGGCTAGCCTAGAAACATATGACTGACAGTCCGTCACTATGCACTATAAAAGCACAGTCTCACTTTTTATCAGCAGGATCTTCTAACACTCCCATTCTACAACTGTGTGGAGATTTCTCCCTTGAGTGGGGACCCCCCTCAAGGTTACTCCTCAAACTGAGGGAAAGAGTTCTGCCCATGGTCATTGGTGTGGGTGAGCAACATCAATCTCTACTTAGTAATTATTTTGCAAGCTCTAGTATTGTTGCCTCAATATTGCTTAAAAAATAGTGTACTGTACTAGTAGTTATACCTACCTATATTGAGTAGAAAGTGTTGCTGATTGAGGTACTTTAGTTTAATCATTATTATAATCAATTCAAATAAATAATTCTATATTGGTCTGCCATCCTTAGTCCTGCAGGACAAAACTGCACAAAGGTTCAATTACACCTATACAGTCCTTTAGATACAAACTGTTTACCAGGTCTGGGACTACGATTGAATCCAGTTGTACCTAAACTCCTCTCTGAGAAGGAGTTTAGAAAGCAAGGGGGTCTGTTCTGAACCTTGTGGTTCAACAGGATGACTCCTCTAATAAACCTGGTCTGAAGCTTCCATTCCACCTGTGACACTGACAAAATGCACATTTGCAGTACATGAAAATAAGGTTTAGTGCCTAATGAGTCTGGGTCTTCCAGATGTTTCTCCTTACAATAAAAAATGTTATTTTGATGATATGCTGTTAAACTGGTTGGCATAGTCTCCAAAAAGTGATTTTTGATAAGCACAACTGTTCCCATGAAATGCCGTGTGCTTTCACAAATGCATTAAGTATGTACAAGGCTGGTGGCCATTGAGCCTCCTGCTCCTGTATTTCTTGATGTTTATGTCATGGTTTCTCTAATGAAGAGGTAAGCATGAGAAGCACTGAAAAATTTTGCATGAAAGATGTGCTTTTGGGAACGTATCCACTGCTTCTGATTGCCTGAGGCCTCATATACAGAACACACTAAGACAATGACAGAAATGCCTTTGCGATTCCTATCCTTTAGCACCCGCTAGCAGTTTTGCAGCTCTTTGGCCTTTTACAACTCAAATAGTCTTATTATGGAATAGCACAAGGAAGGACTATCAACTAACTTCCTCCTTTGCCTTGCCTGTGGAACAGGCACCATGGGGAAAGGAGTTACATGAGCAGTGGGAACTATGCTTCCTTCCGACTCCTGGGGAGACCACAGTGGGAACACAGATGATGCCCTTGGAGCTCTTCAAATTTACTGCCTTGATGAAATACCGACAGAACAGTTTAAAAACCAGTGTTCTTTAGGCCTTGAGTGTTGTGGTGCGCGGAGATGGTATGGTGAGGGGTGCCACAACCTTCTGAAAGCATCTCCAATTGCTCGGCAGGCCAATTCCCGTACACAACCAAACACACACTTGCCTGATGGTACTTGCAACGAGTCGACGGCAAAGAGTTGGGAAGGGTCCTTTGTATGGGGTTCCATGGGGAGGCTTATTTCAGCCACACAGGGGAAGGAGTCCAGGGACAAAGAACGAAGAAGAGGGGAGGGTCCAGGTTTATATATGGAGTTGGGG
>VWZW01002078.1:964698-979409 GCA_013397115.1 Edolisoma coerulescens | reverse complement strand
GCCAATGGGAGAGCAGGGAAGGGAGAACTTTCTGGGGCAGGGACATTTAAGGGAGAAAAGGGGCAGAGAAGCCAATGGGCCCACGGGGGAAACAGAACCAGAGTACATTAACATAATGAAACACAGACTCTTGGGAGAAGCAGTTTCTGTCTCCCNTTTGTATGGGGTTCCATGGGGAGGCTTATTTCAGCCACACAGGGGAAGGAGTCCAGGGACAAAGAACGAAGAAGNGTGTAGGCTCACAGGCCACCACACTTGAGTGCTTACTAAATAATTGGTCAGATTTTTTTTTGTTAACATATGCTGCATAAATATAAATTCAATCCAATGAAGAAGCCTTCCCTTCAAATTTATGGTGGCTTTCTTCTGCTATGGAAAGGAAAATAAGTTTATTTTTATTTAAATAAATAATGTAAGAGTTACAAATGGAATCTCTATTAGAAAAACTCAGTTGTTCTGTATTTTCTTTTTTTTCCTATTGAACCCTAAAATACCACCTCTTTAATTGGATATGAAAGCTGTTTTGTGGTTGGGAGCTCCACTACTCCTTCACAGCTCCTTCCTTGTCAAAGTCACCATTCCTCAATTTTTTTGCTACATAGGCTGCCCTCTCAAAAATGAGCAGGATCCCCTCTCTTTAGTGTTTTGCTTCAAGTCTATTTAAGTGTAAATGAGAGGTCTCAGGAGAGATGAAAGCTTTCTCATGAGGTAAAATGACAATCAAATAGGTTGATAAAGGTCTCTATACCTCAATTTTAGTTAGTCTATACCAAAAATAACATTCAATTAAGAATTAAACCAAATAGATTATTTTAGCTCACCTGTTGAAGTCAATTATATTAATGACATTAAATATGTGTGGTAGTAACACTTTCTGTAATTCATTAAAAATTTATCTGAGGTTGATGTTTGACCCAATTTACCAGCCACTGGTCACTATATAATTTCTAATACCAAGAACATTATGCCTTGTATGATTTATGTACTGTATATAAAAAGGTAGGTATGATAAACCTAAAAAAAATATAGTGTAAATGCATTACAGGTAATTTTGAGAGACAACTAACTACTACAATTATTCATAGAAAAAACCTCTACCTGAAACAAAGCAATATCTCTCTGAATTATGTGTAAAAATAATAAAAAAAAAGTGTCAAGTGTGAAAATAAAATTAATTTTGTTCTCTAAATTTTGTTAATTTTTTGGGTATGATCTCTCCTATCCACTGAAAAGCACCAAAAATGCAGTCCTCCCTATTTCTATAACCTGTCCAGATTTTGCCATCTGTACTAGATCATTGCCTTGAAATAACTATTACTACAGATTGTGAGTAGCAAAAGGGTGGCCTCCTCCACTGCAGCCTTTGGATTATATACTTGCGTAAAAGCTTTGGATTATATACTTGCATAATAGCACAGAGTAAGCCACAAGCTATGGAGGACCCACTGGTACCAGCTTCCCATGAAAAGGTTATAACCAGGATGCTGGGCACTATTTCACAGGATTGTATTGACAAATTTCACCCTTCATGTTTTTTTCTTCTAGCTTCATGAAACATTTTGTCTATATCTCCTCACCTTACATTCATAATTCTCTTTAGAGCCTGGATCCCCTGCACATCTCTGCCACACAGAGCTACACTGCTAAGTTATTGCTCAAGTTATTGTAATGAATTCTTAATATACATTGTATATTACTGCTTTTGTCTTGCAATCTTATATCCTGGTACAGTAATTGTAGAGCCAGTAGAGGTCCTGGTGAAAGAGAGGAAGAAATTTTCTGCCTCTGGCTTTGTTGCTGTGGATCTGCTTAAGAGTCAGTTAAATACATTACTCTTGTTTTATGTTTGACTGATTTTTATCAAAAGAAAATAATATAACTCATTCAGAAAAAACATGAGGAATTTCTTATGGGCAGTGTTAATTGCTCACATTATTAGTTACATTTAGGTAGAAAAAAATCTTACTTATTCTGTTACATGTTCTGGAATGTTGATTCAAGTGTTCTGAGTTCTAAATTTCTGCAGTTTTTGTTTTCAGGAATAATATTTCCAAGTGGTACATTGCATCATTTATAATGACAGCTTGGTTAGATCTTTATTAGAAACAGCTTAAAATAATGTATATTATCAACCAAACCCTCCTGACAATGGTGAAATGTAGAGCTTTTCTTTATCTTTGATTCTTTAGGAGCATGAGGACTAAAATGTCCTGGTATAGTGAAACTAAACTTCTGATCCTACATTGCTCATGTTATGTCATAACTGAAGTTTGTGCTGAGGCTCAGGTAACATATTTGACACAAAATTTCTCAACAATCATCTCAAGCATGTACACATTTTTCATCATTAAAAATGCATGTTGACATTGGTTACTCTTATTCTGTCTCTTTGCAGGACTGAGACCCCAGATTTGTGTCTGTGTCCATAGCTAAATTTTCACAAGTCATTTTAGAATAACCATTTTGATTTACAGCTGTCTTTAATTTACTGTGAAGCCCAGCTTGCTTCCCTATTCTACTTTGTCAAATATAGTGCTGCCAGGATTACCTCTTCTCCTGTTATACTGAATATATCTCTTCCTGTTTTTTAAATTTCTTTGTTGACTTCCAATTTCCTTTTACATCAAGTCCAAACTCATGCTTTGCCTTCATCTTTAATATTTCATCTATTTTTTTTTCTCAGCTTACTTACCTATCTCTCACCTGTAACTCTTTGTAGTGAAGAGTCTAAATGCTTCTTAGGTAAGCAAGATCTGTGTAATGTGCAACTTGGGAATGATTAAAGCTTCTTGCATGATTTCACTTCACGTTTGCATTATAATGCTGGTGGTAATGATACACAGTTTAGAAAGTGCATTGAAATCTAAATATGAAAAAGACTAACACCCATTATTTAATAGATAATTTTAATTGCAGATTCTTCATCAGAGCAGTAGTTATAAGATCCAATATTAGGCTTGCTCTATTCAGCTTGTATACAAAGACACCTAGATGAGAGCTGAATCCCTTACTCAGTGAATTTCATTATTTCTTGGTTTTTCAAGTAGATTTGTTCTTTCTTGTAATAGGCAGCTGTCATAGCAAATGATCAGTGAACACTTGGACACTGAGAGTACTGAGGTTTTTCAAAATGAGAAGGCTGAAAAGAGCACTATACATAATCCACTATTTTTGAGTGAGGAAGTCACTCTCCATTATCTAAATCTGACAGCAGCCTGGTTGTATAGAGGATCATGCCTCCATGAAGAAATAATCAGGAACTTAATCCAGGTTTTTGTAGATCATAATGGTCTTGTTTTATTACATGTTTCCCTCAAGAGACTTGGCATTCTGAATATTACCTTCTTACAGTAAGTGTATTCTCAACCTCTATATTATGGTAACTGGGATTTGCAATACTGCTGGACAGTGGACCCTTGGATCACTTCAAGAAATCGGGAAATTTAGTTTATAAAGTCCAACTATCTGATTTCAAAGTTGGGCATGCTTAGCTATGCAAGGGAACAGAGCCTTTCATGTGATCCCCTGAAATCAGCACTTTACCAAGACAAGGTACTGTTTTCCTCCTTTGGATAATGCAAGGTTTTATTTAATGTATTACATTTATTTTCTGACCTGAGAAGAATGTGTATGTTTTTATAAAATATGGTTAGGGGATCACTAAGTGGAAAAACCACAAAGTACGTTCCTTTCCTCTTAAGAAACAGTGGTATTTTGTGAAGACTTGTAAATGAAAAAAAACATATCACCCACTTGATTCTGATGTGAGGTATCTGCTGGGCTCTGCTTGCCAGTTTCTTTAAAACTGAAAAGCTTGTGGTACTAAAGGATTCTACCTATTCAGGTACAGCCCTGATCCTAACGTCATTATATATGAGGAGTAAATTAAAGGGAAAAAAAAGAGGGGAAGGATCAGGAGGAGGAAGAGCATTTGCACTGATTTAACTGCTTGATACAAAAGAAGATAGAACTGTTTTTTTCCTATTTTTCTAAACTGAGAAAAATATTTCATAGCAATAACCTTTGCAATTTTCAACCCTAAAATTTTTTAAATATTTCGTGTTATTAGTTTAGTATACAGTCAATGCTAAATGGAAGTTTTTTATGTATAGTTAGAACTTACTGCTTCCAGTTTCCTCTGCATATTATATGTTTTACAAGTATGCTTTTCTTTAAAAGGTATTCACCTTCAGTGACTTTTTGTTGATTTCTACACTGAAATTGTTTGACAAATTCAATAGCATGTGGGCCTTAAGTCTCCAGGGAGGTGACATATCTCAAGTCAATATTATGTGGGCTAAACATTTACACAATTGACCAAAATGATTCCTTTAGTCCCATTATGGCATCTTAAAACCCTTTACTGCATATCTACGCAGCTGGTCAAAGCACCTCTGAAGCCAGTGTTGTTAAGGGAGTCAATAATTACTATTTTAAAAAGTCATTATGTAAAAGCTATCTGAGCTTTCAAGGCAATTAGATTTTATCCCTTGTAAGTTCTACAGGAGTCTTTGAGCAGTACAATGCCTCATAATAGTTAACAGTACTGAATTTGATTTACTACTCTAGAAAAATGTGTGGTGCTCTGAGTAAGAACTAACCCAATCTTCGAACAAACCCAGTGATGTTTTTATCAGTGGTTAGTGATTCAGGCAAATACTGAACTGAGTGTTATAAAGAGCTTCTTTAATGCCTTTGCTTAAACATAAGCTGACCAATGTACATCAAGTGTATGACATTTAATACAGATGGACAGCTGGGGTCCTCTCCTTGTAAAAGATGAGGAAAATCAAGAAAGGTCCAAAACTGAGATGAATGCAATTTAGCTTATCTTATTGTATTAGAGCATTATTTCATTGAACTAGAATTCCTGTGTTATAATAGATTATGTAATTACTCTGTGAGGTCATCACTGACCTAAATATTTATTTTATAGTTAGTATTGATACCAGGTTCATTGACAGAAATGCTGAAAACTTTGAACAGGCTGAAATAGTTTACAGAAATTATGGAATTTATAATATATTTGTGAACTACATTGTGGAACTTATAATCATCCATGCCCCAAGGTATACTCCTCTTACAGTTTTTCAAGGCTTCAGTGCTTTGAAACATTAGAGTTAGAATTGCACAGCTTAAAATCATGAATCTTGTGCATATGCAGACTTTTTGGGTTCTTTTTTTTTCTTGACCAAAACATCTTTTTTTATTAAGTTTTTATATATTGTACAAATTTGTAAAGAAAGTTCCTTTTTAAACAACATTTTTTTGACATCTTTCTTCCTTTAGGTCCAAGGTTCTGGGTGTTGTCATTTCATTTGGGGACAGTATTAAGCATACTTAAGTTAGAAATATGGTTTGCTTTAGAAAAAAATCTAGACATGAAAAATATTGCATTTTCTTTCTGTAGCTATTTGTCATACATGTAAAGTATGAACAGGTTTGACTTCATTAGCATAAGCAGGGTGTGGAAAGTACTATGCAGTGTTTCTGGTGAACTGTTGCTTTCAGTATTTTTCCACACTAAGGGAAAAAAAAATAGTATTCTTTTTTCATCAGAAACAATGATTAAATATGTATGGAGATGTCAAAAAAGACATGGAAATAGTGAAATCACAAAGCTTTAGTTTTGCAGTTCTATAATAAAGTATGTTTTTTATTTGGCAGTTCTCAAATTATATATGTAGTTCAGTAAGGAAATTGCTAAGTTCTAATAGCACATACAGATGTAATGTATTTACTTGTAAAAAGGAGAATATAATGCTGAATTTGTAACCCAGACCCACAAAGGAAAGGAGATTCTTGCTATCCCTCTGAACTCAGGTAGTATTGTGAGGTGTTGAATGCTGCATGCATCTATTTTGTTAGTTTTTATAATGGGATAACTCATGTTAATATAACTAGGCATAAACACAGCTATCTACAGTATAGAGGGCTCAATTTAATTTATTACGTTTAAGCAGTGGGCATCATCTCCAGGTCTGGATAAGGAACATATTTTTCTAAACTTTTTTGCAGAAAACCAAAAATATATGAACAGAGAAATCAGTTTAGAGTCAACTAAACAAATAAAAGTAAACTCCAATGATATAAAAAGTGTCTTGAATAGTAGCTACTGTATAGTAGCTACTGAAGAGATTCAGATGTTCCTAAAATTGTTATTGCTTAAGAAATATCAGCAAACAACAGCTTTTAAACTTCTCCATTCCTTTTATCCTGTCACAACCTTTCAAACAAAACCACTAGGAAGATCATCCCAGCGCACAGGATTGTGTCCCAACAGCTCTTGAATATCTCCTGTGAGGGAGACTCCACAACCTCTCTGGACAATCTATTCCAGTGCACAGTCACCCACCCAGTAAAGAAGTTCTTCCTCATAATTCAGGTGGAACTTCCTGTGCATCAGCTTCTGCCTGTAGCCTCTTGCCATATTGCTCGGCACCACCAAGAAGCGCCTGGCTTCATTCTCTTGACACCCTCCCTTCAGATACTTGTAGACATTGATGAGGTTCATTCTCAGTCATCTCTTTTTGAGGCCGAACAGGTCCAGCTCTTCATCCTATCTTTGTAAGAAAGATTCTCCACGTATCAAACTTCACATAATATACTGAAGCATTTTAAAACCAGGAAAAGTCCTGTCAGAATAATACCTGTTGAAAAAAATTTGTTCTGAGAAGATGTGTTGAGTTTCTGGCAATTAACCACTCCTCTCTTTCTTTCTTGCACACTGATTTTTGGTGTCTGAGGTTATACTGAGGTTTCATATACTTCTGCCTGTGCATATCTTGAAGGAACTGCAAAGATCTTTCAAGTAACCAATAACAACAGACCAGCTAAAATAGGATCCTGCAATCATGAAGAATATCTTCTAAAATCTTATTGGTATACATGCTAATTCACTTTTTCTGGTGGCTTCAAAATCATGTTTGGAGTACAATTACCTCTACAGCTCTTATTTCTGTTTATGCTCAAAGTTGGAGTTGATTTATGTGATTTCCATATGTAGCATACCAGTAGAGCTGAAATTCAACTTTTTAAGATTTTTTTCTCAATTAAATCCCTTTATAGTTCAAGATAAAAATGAGAACTGTACTAGATTTTATGCAAATTTAGTTTAATTCAGATGACCTACTTGTTCTTATTATTACTTATTATTATACTTGTTATTCTGCTTGAAGTCAGAGACATTAAAAAGAGCTGTTTGAGGAGGGGATAGTAGGAAATTTAAACAGGCAGACATTCAGTACTTCCAATGTGAATATTAGGTCCTTAGAAAAAATCAGTGGGTAGATTAAGCATGAAAAGAACCACTCTAGCTAATTTTTTCCCCCGTGTCCAGAGAATAGACCCCAGTCTCTTCCTTTTGACAACCCCTTTGGAAAATGCTGGAGAACAGAAAGAAAATGTAATTCTTTTGTCAGAAACCTTGAAACTTTCTCCTTGATGCCCTTATAATGCTGAACACAAAAATATGATAAGTCTAAAAATTAGATTTCCTTTTTTTGCTGGTGCATTGTGTCTGTTTGAAGTAGTAATATTTAGGAATCCAGAAATGAAATGATTTCTTAAAGACTGCACTGAAATGTGCTTATGCACAATAACGACTTTGAGCTGTAATTTGTACTTAATGGATCGTTATCAGAGTTCTAGTATAGATGGACCTGGCCCATCAATTATGATTGGTCCAGAGCAATCTTTGGCTTGTAGACTTGTGGCTCAATGCAGGGTCAAATGATACCATGTTGAAACTGCAAGATTGAAAACAAAAGCACATGGTAACCAGCATATTATCTTTGACTGACATTACGCACAGCAAGATAATTTGCACAGCTCCAGAGGTCTTGACCTATGAAAGAATGAATTTGTAATGCTTTAGTTACTGATCTAGTACCAAAATAATAGCTCTCGTTAAGAGGACAAGTAATCATACCCTATTAATCCTGAACACCTATGTAAAAAATTTGCTGGCTATTCGAAGATTTATGTCATCAAGTATTGAAACCTAAAGAAGGAGACCTAATGAAAAGAAGACCTTGCATTTGTCGAGATATTCTTCCTGTCTTCTAAACCTGTTAGGGGAACACCAACACAATTGTGATACAGACTTTTGATAGGTCAGGACTTCTTGAAAAACCTCAATGTTTGAGGCTCAAAAAACATCTCTAAAAATAAATTAAGTCCTTGAAATTTAAATTCCAGCAGTTTAAGGGAAGTACTTACTACCAACTGATTCAGAGACAAGAAGAAATTACATTCTTCCATGTACAAGCTAAAAGCAAAATGTTTGAAATCTATCTACCATAAAAAAAAGCTTCCAGTTTTTCTACTAAAAGCATTATCTTAAAAAAAAATTGGGGAAGAAATCTATACAGATGAGAAATGAAACTGAGTGACAATCTATCTTTCCTTTTTCTTTTTTAGGAGTTTGGGGATAAAATGATAATTCAAAAAATCAGGAAATTACTTTCTATTTCCATAAAGAAATAAAATTATTAAGTAAATTTGTCTTAGTCAGACTAATACTATTGAACATGTAAAACATGAGTGTGAAGGTAAGTACAAAGATGACAGGCCAGAGGTTAAAGATGTAGGGAAGTTAGAACCGTAGGATAAAATGATTACTTCTGTTTTCAGTACAGTTGCTGACTTTGAGCATGGGAGTGAAAGCAGAGCTAATGAGAACAAAGGACAGAAAAAAATGAGTAACACATGGAAAAGCAAAGCTCTGAGAGCTTGATACAAGAAGAACTGAGGATCTGGCTCACACAGTGGATCAAATTGTAGGTCAGTCAGAGTTTTTAACAAATCTGTCAGCTTGTGCATAACTTTTGTTAACAAGGAATCTCTAAGAACACTGCATCTTCTGGAAAAGGAAGCTAGAGTGACTCAGCAGTTCATTTTCAAAGAGATTGTGCATTTTTTAAGAACTTTTACTCAGGAAAGTAAATTAATGACATGGACATGAAAAGAAAGCGTAATACAACTAAGCATAGCTCAGCAAAGACAGCTCATGTCTGAATAATAGATTATCCTTCTTTCATTAAAATAAATAGTTCCTTACATAAAGGAAGGTAGTAAGTCTGTTTGCCACAAAATGTTTGATCTGTGTCTTCACTGGAAAATGTAAGTCAAATTAGAATAGGAAGTAAGTATAATACATGGTAGAGAAGAAAATGCAGCACATGCTGAGACAAAAGTGAAATCTCAGGCTTTAGAGAAGTTGCCAGGGACTACTTTAAGGATTCATCTCTGGATCAAATTTGATCAATATTTTCACAATTGTACTAAAATTAAAAGTGCTACTAAGTTTTCTGATTTAGAAACATTTGGTTCATTGTCAATATAAATCAATTTTTGACTAGAAATATAAAGAGTAATGCTAACAAAAGGCAAAAGAAAAATATAAATTACCAAGGGCCTGATACTTGCTCATGAATTTAAACTAGTGTTAGAAAAGTCAAGTGAAAGGTATGTCCAAACATATAACTCTAACCTTGCAATTCTAGCTGCAGAAGTGCTTTAACTACCTCATTATTTCATAGCAGGATCTTACCATTTCCTAGGGTACCCTCTTTTTCTTGTGCTGAGCATGTTTGTGCCCGCTTTGTGAAAAAAGCACCATTAAGTAAACATGCATACTGAAACACTTCTACCTCAAATGTGTTATGACTCACTGATAAAAGCAATTTACATAAATAGCAAACTGGCTTATTGGTTTATTTAAACATAAAGCACAGAAACCACACAGGGAGCAGGGCCTAGATTAATTTCCCAGGGAATGCCACTTTGTGTCATGTCACGTGCTTACTTTCCTTATGTACCTGCTTTTCCTCTGTGACTCAAAGGGCTGTGAACACTGCTGCACAGCTCTACAGAACTTCTGGATACTGGGTGGAGTCCCATTATAGTCTTGGTGGCAAGGGCATTCTCATGGGAGAGGAGCGATGGATATCAGAGTTTGCTCAGCAGGCGCAGGACAATGCACCCAGGCCCCTCTCTTGGCTCTGGGAATAGTGAGCACCATCATACCCTTCTCACAAAGCTATGCTTCAGCTGACTGAATGTCACTTATCTCTTTAGAAAAACATTATAAGCATCATTCCTAGAAAGAGATTCCAGGTCAATGGCTTACAGCTGGATAACAACACCTCCCAGCACCCCTGCATGAGGACCATCAGATTTAAAAAAACCACTCCTTTGTTCAGCAGTTCTTACTCGTGTCTTGGACCTTGGACTTTGGGTCTCATTTAAATCTATTTGTCTACTCCCTGATGTTAAATAAGGAATCTAACCATTTAACCAGGAGTTGTGGCTCACTGCAGGGTGTTTTCAGATGCCTCAGTCTTTTCTTGAATCTAGTCTTTGTAGAAGATGAACTGTAATATGAGCAGGTTTGGAAAATGGCAGGGAAGACTATCTGGATACTATTGATTGGTAAATGTGGTATTGAACCACTAACATGATATAAAATGCAGTTTGAAGTATTATTATTACATGGTATTTCTGGTAGAGAAAGTAGTATGAGAACATTTTTACATTGCATTGATAGTATTGCATTCAAGGCTGTTAAAATGGTCATGCTTCAAAAAGTTTTAAGATGGAGATTCACCATTAAGTGAAAATCTCTCTGTGCATGCTTATCTCTCATCCGAGGGACAGAACAGAGAAGCTGTTTTCTACAATTCCCTAAAACATGTTTCAAACAGGTGGTCAGAATCATTTATCTGTCTCGCTTGGGTAATGCAGCAATGCCCTCATTCTTATTAAAGTAATTTTTATGTTCATTGTAAGCTTGACAATTATTCGGGAAGTAGACCCCTTCTGGGAAAGGGGTTTAAATGTGTCCTCCTAGAACCAAAACTTCCCTGGTCCCCAGGAAATGTTCTAAGAACTAGGTGATTATGCAGTCATGTGGGGGCAGTGACACCTCTTTGTCAAGTGAAAGAAAGATACTGTATTACAGGTGCACTTGATGATCTTAAAGGCCATTTCCAACATAGGGGATTCTGTGATTCTAACTGATTCCTTTGTTCTAACACTAAAAGTTCTGCAAAAGCACAGAGGAAAAATAAAGTTCAATATCACCATTGTGAAATTCAGACTAAGCCAAAGTTTTTATATTTTTTGGCTTCTTAGTTTTGAGAGTAAAAGAACATTTTTCTGATAAAAACATAAGGTTTTCAGTACTTGGAACATTATAGACATATTAGTGTAACTAATAGAATGAAACTAACTGAGAATTTCTAAATTAGAGAAAAGTAGATGGAATTTGCTTAATTAATCTACAAAGTTTTAATTAACCTCTCCAGTGGCCCAATTATGGTTCAGGAGATATGAGAAGATATCCTTAAAATAAAACAATGAATTACTTTAAGTTGCATATCAGTTGATTCCACCAACTAATTAGTTTCATTCCTGGTATAACAATCTAAATTATAAACATCAAATATGGGGGGGAAGAAAGAATAATCAAAATATTCTGAAAGTAGCTTTGAATAAAAGAAAATATCACAAGTTTCTCCAGCTGGACAGAGGCACAATAAAGACTGGTAGAAAGAGATTATTTTAGGAAGGTACTTACAAGAGAATAACAGTAAAGTCCTATAAACAGTAAAGACTGTATTTGGAAATGAATCAGCATGTACCTATTCCCATGCTGAGTAGATGATGTCAATGTTTTGTAGCTACCAGACATTTTTAAACTTTGATCTTTCGAAGTATAAGACAGTTCTAACAATGTTTTTGAACTCTGGCCTTGTGGTCAAACTCTCTTCAGATTGCTGCTGCACACTGAAACAACTTCAGTGGATTTATTTTGGATGTACTCTTGGGAAGGTGAGCATTTCTAACCCTGAGGTGTCAGGTAGCCTGATATGATTACATCTTAAAAATTTTTGATCTCTCCCACTTCTTTCCTTTTGGATGTAATAACTCTAGGTTTTGGTCATTACATTTGTTATGAATCTATTTTATGTGGTTGGAAAAATGTCCTTTGGTATGCAGTCCATTGAAACTCGGTGAATGGAGGCTCAGCAAAACGTTCTGCGTTAAATGTTTGATTCAACACAGGCTACAGCTCTGGAAAACTGGACTCACAGTCCCAGCAATCTACTTATGCAAAATCCACCCCAGAAATGATATGTCAAGGCTAGCATCTTTACAGTAAAATAATAATAGATACTAGGAGTAGAACTAAGGTAAAAGAAAAAGAAGTTTAGAGCTGGATGCAAGCTGTTTTTAGGTCTTCTGGGTACTCAAAACTATAAAAAATTTTCTTGCTATTATGTTCCTATATTAGGATCTAGGAGGTTGACTTAAAGTTGCAGTTTTTATAATTAACTTGTAGACTAGATTTCTTCATTCTAGAAATGGGGCAATAAATAGAAAAGTGTCAGGAACTACAGAGCAAGGAAAGCAGGGATGCAGAAGTAGGAAGCAGACCTATTCTGAGATGAATGATTTTACATTATATTTTTATGTTCTGGAAGTTTTGTTAATGTTGGATCTGGTGAATTCTGTCTCAAAAGGACTGAGAAATGCAATTTCATTGGAAATGCAATATTTTATGAGGTCAGGAAGAAAATTGAAAAATATTTGTAACAAAATGAAATAATTTTATGCTTTTTTTTTGTTTGGTTTTTTGCTTCTTTGTTTCTTTGTTTGGGTTGTGGGTTTTTTTGGTGGTGTTTTGTGGTTTTTTTGGTTTTTTTTTTTTATGAGAAATAAAGGTTTCTGCATTTACTTCTGAAAAACTCAGTTCTGGACAACTGCAAAAAAATTTTCTGGTTTCTTTTAAGAAAAAATGGTCCTCACACACTGAAACTTCATAGTGCTATTAAAAGGTATTTGTTTGAAGAAAATATAATCTGGGAATTAAGACAGGAGGAAGTAGGAGCTTTGTGCATCAACAATGTGGAAGGCAAAGGTACCCACAGGCTGGGCTGGCCCTGACCAGTCCACTGGGGACCCCACCTCTCCCACTTCCACAGTCCTGGGGACCTTCTTCAGCTCAGCCCTGACCACCAACCCTGTCTTTTGGTAGATGAGCTGAGGTCTCCTCTCTGGAAGGGGCCCGTAGAGGGATGCTCTCTCCAGCCTGTTCTGTGTTCTTCTCCTGGCTGGACCCCAGTCCTGGTTCATCCCTCACCCTGCCTGGGGCTATTGATGGATGTCAGCAGCCCCTGGTTCTCTCTACCATGCTCAGTCGCCCCTGGACAGAAACTCTTGGCAAGGGCATGGCTGCCAATGAGGGTATCTCCCGGCTCCAGGTTTCCTTGAGCCAAGGGAGCAGCTGGCCCTCATGGTGTCTTGGTTGTGACTGGTCTGTGGATGAATTCTGGTGTCCAGGACAGAAAGAGGAATTTTTAAAAAGCATGATATATGAAAGCGGACGTGCAAAAGAAAACCATAGATGCTGGAATTTTGGTCATGAAGTGTAAAGGCCTGTGCAGCAGCCAAGGGTTCTGCCAAGAGGCTGAAAGGAGCAGAGCAGGTTCTGCACTTGGAAAAAAGATCAGCAGTATGCTCATTAAGTGGTTATTAACTTCTTCAGAGCTGCAGAAAATCCTTTCTGGTAGACCTGGTGAAATTCTATTAGTTAAGTTAAATTCTTTTAGTTAGCAGCTGAGTTTTGCTTTGCCTTGTGACAGACTATCAGCTGCTGGTCCCAAGGGTGCAAACCGTGCTGTGTGTACGCATTTCTTGAGGGACAGCTGTAGGGTTTGTGGGATCCTCTGTTGAGAGCAAGGCAGTGTGACTCTATCAGAGACCATCCAAGAAAAAATACTGGAGTTTCCTTTAAACAGTTAGCAGAAATCTATGCCACCAACTTCCTTGCAGTAAAGACTTCTCAATATGTTAATATCTGTTCAGAAAAGATCGCAGTGAAAACATTATCTGTCCAGGCAGCAGATGTACAGTCTTACACCTCCTACCATAAACCTAATTGTTTAAGTAATTTTTCTATCAGAAAATTAGAATCAAATTAAAAATATTTGTGTTAGCTAGTGTAGAAAGGAAGAATAAAGGCAGTAAAAAAAATTTTGGACAGTTACTAGGATATTCTGACCTTTTTGTAAGTTGATCTAACAGACCTACTAAGATGTTACTTTTTAGAATTATAGAATATCCTGAGTAGGAAGGAACCTACAGGAATAGGATCACCAAGTCCCTGTGCAGAACACCCCAAGAATCACACCAAGTTGATAATTTGGAATAAATTATCATATATTAAGAACTTTAAAATGGTTATGATAAAAGAGCATCACATGAAAATGATAGCATGCATGGTAAGAGAATGAAAGTGTGAAACAATCTTTCAGCTGAGATCTTTTAAGATCTGCAAAGATGGTCCTGCACTTTGATTTCCATCCGTGAAACCTTCATTGCAGTGTTAGTTCATGTTGCACAGGACTGTGTGTCATATCAGCTAGTAGAAAGTTGTGGGCTTTTTCCCTAGAGCTTTAAATACAAGTAGTATAAATCTATTTTATGTTTATTGTATACTACATGGTAACAATTTCATAGATTTTAATTGAATCTATTACATGCTAATATTGGATTAATGGAATGGCCTTGGGTATCTTTGAGAGGATGGCATCATTAGTCAATGCCTTGTTCATCAAGATGCGGAAAGGGAAGGGAAGGGAAGGGAAGGGAAGGGAAGGGAAGGGAAGGGTACGGCTGAACTGGACAAGACAAAGAATAGACAA